>JALLPE010000402.1:0-16693 GCA_036940025.1 Conticribra weissflogii
TTTCATTTTTGAATTCTTGTGACAAGATGTTTACATTACACAAAAAAAAGAAAAAAGCATGCTTGGAAGTACGTTTTTTTGCTCTAAAGTTCAGTTCCAACATGTCTCAACATGTCTGACGTCTGTGTTGGTGCCATGAAATATTGAGATGTTGCAACTTTAGACTTTCCCAACTAAGCCATGCAGTTCAATACAGCCTTGAATTTGATCTCTGTATTGCCTTCTCTCAACATCTGATGATTTTTGGGGGTAATTAAGCATTGGCTTTGGCAATCCTTGAAAATGCATTACAAAATATGGAATAATCAATTGGCCTAAGTAAAGGGGATTGCAAACCACAAGTATTAAATTCACAAGAACAGGTCAAACTTTCATCATTGAAATATTTTATTGAGCCGAAATAACTTAGCTTGAGTGTCATCAGCATTCCTTCTGATCCTACCCTTGCCATCCTTTTTCCAAATCAAAGAAAATAATTTTGTAATCAGTTGATGCTACAACAAATAATGAAACCATACAAACAAAAATATCTATACTAAAGATATCATCTTACTTTTAACCAATCAAATCAATTTCAATATTCAATTCATTTTTAAAGAGACCATGCAACCTTGACAACTCCTCTGCAAAACACACCAGTTGTGGGATAAGATATATGGACAGAGCTCTCATTTTGATTCTGTGATAGGAATATGCTGGATACTCATCATGACTATTGACATCATCTTCACAATATTGTCCCATTGCAGTAGAGTTCATTTTCCTCTCATCCTCTCCAAAAATGCAAATAGATATAGCATCAACAGCACATGCACTTGCGCTAGCCATGTCCAATTTCAAGCTTTAGGATTTAACCCTTCTAGATTGGAGAACATTTGACTTCAGATTGTGAAGTATTCCCATGAAAGAATATCAACAAAACAATTTATATTGGTGCATGACTCAGGCTCTTTCCAATCATTTTGGGGTGGGAATAAATCCAGAATGGAACACTAGTCTCCTCTGGGTATTTTACTGGAAAACCATATTATTTGGGGTTTTGTTGGGCAAAAGTATGTCTCCCCACTTAACATTGTAGCATTGAATTTTACCAATCCTTCACCTGCATGAATAATCCATTGTTGTGGTTTTGGTGGTTGTTATTGTTATAGAAGTATTGACTGCAAGATCACTTGCTGTATCTCTGAAACTGTTCCAAAAAATGGAGGGAGAAGACCTACTGCTGGGTTCTTGAAATTTTCTTAAATCACTATTGGACAAGCCTTTGGCATCCCTTCTCTCATATGCTTTTGATCAGTGCAAAGAATTCATGAGATAGTACTGATGCATGATTCCTTAGTATCACTCTTCAGGACTGGGGTATGCAGTTGCAATGGATATCACATCATCTGAATTTGAAGTGTATGAGCCTCTGTTTCTTTCATATTAGGAGATGGTATTGTTGAATCATTGCATTCGCCTGATGATGCAGTCAATTGTTGAATCACATGTAACTTGACCCATAGGAAAATCCATGTTGCACTGTGGATTGCATAGTGTGTTTGAAATCCTTTAAAAAGTTGCTAGCCTATTTTATAACAAGGTGAAAAAACTGGTTACCTAATGGCCTCCAATGAACAATGATATGGCTGTGTCAATATATCTGCTGCAACAATCATAATGGAATTCCATGGAAGTATTTTAGAGTGGAGGAGTAATTGTTGATTCAAAGGATTTGGACTTTTGACCAATGATTAGACAATTGAGCAGAAACATTATTACCATGTTGAATATTGCACAATTGATCATGGCAAGTAAAGTAATACTGTGTTTCTTTTTGCAGATTCATCAATTTCATTCCACAATGAGTGGTGGGTGTGTTTGTTTTCACAGCCTTGAGAGCATGGGATAGATGGATGACCCCCCCCCAATAATAAAGGCAACATGATATCATGTGACCAGTTTCAAAAAATTGCAGTGAAATAGAATTCAAAATTGACAAAGGCTGATAATTTGCTTTAGTCCAAGATGGTAGATGGGGAGATTTAGTTGACAGTCTTGCCCTTCTTACAACTTCTATGATCACTGCCACAGCAATGGTGTCTAGAATCAAAGTTGAGATTGTGTTTGACGTAATAATCATTATCCATGCCTGAGAGTGGATGATACTGGTAATAATCCTGCATTCAAAATAAGTTAGAAGTACACAATTGGAGAAGGAAGTGTAATGTCAAATCATACATTGATGCAGGAGATGTGAATCATTACAACTTGAAGCAATTCAACAGTCTCCAAAACTTGTTCCCATGACATGGATGAAAGTTTGCATCCAGCCACTATGTAAGGGAAGCTTTGAACAAGTAGTGGGGGAATTACTGATCAGCTGAGCATAAGGCTAGATGGCTGCAGGAAGGTGCAGAAGTAATGGTAAATGATGTTGAATATACCCTGAGATCACTGCCGAATAAAGAGCTCTCAATAACCAGAGGGAATGCCAGGTGCCAGGTTTCTGGAGGATTATGGCTCACCTCAACTGTCTACAGGCAAGCATGGTATCCCATGCATACGGAGGTAAATGACCATTTATTACTTTTCTGATGCAGGGAGACCTATCAAATATAGATTCGATTTAACTATCATCTGAACTGATGTCCGTCATGGAGCATAGGTGGTGATATAATTGACTTGGTTTAGCAGCGAGCTGCTCATCTCATTAAAAATGATATATGCTGCGCAGTGCGCAAAACTTGTGATGGAAAAGATATCAATTCACGACACTTTTTAATGTCCTTGAGATAGTATTTTCAATTTCGTATCGATTCCATGCTGAATCATATCATCACGAAGGATACTTTTTAAATTTCCACAGATGCGCTTATGTGGATAGAAGAGTTGTCAGCACACCATGATGTTGTCCGTTGTCCCAATGAATGGGCAACAATTCTTTCCATGGCGGTGGACAAAGCCCATTATCTATTATACCGACTTGTTGGGATAAAATCAATCGGAACACCACAGGAAAGAGATATCATTTGCTGCTTCATTAAAGCGTCAAGCGTCAATTTTAAACTGTCGACGAATAACAAAAATAGACCGAATACTAGGCAACACACAGCAACATGGGAAAAAGCAATAATCGAAACAATACCTCTCCTGAACCTGTCCCATCCAGTGGAAACAACACGGCAAGTGTTGGTTCTGCTACCAAATTCAATGAACAAGACTATCGATTACTCCATGAGCGATACCTTCAACCACGCCTTAGACGCAACGCCGTCCTTGCCGGTGGGATGACTCTCCGGCGCCAGACCAAGTCACGTGTCATTGACAATCATCCCAAGGGCTTGGCTGCAAAAATTGATGCACTCGATAAGAAAGGCCGACGTGAAGAGATTTATGAGATTTTGGTTAGTTTAAGGGAGTGGGATTTGGATCCTAAGAAAGTACCAAAGATTCTGAGGAGTTTGTCCTCTTCTGGGAGAACTAAATCTAACAGAAGACATGAAGGCGAAGACGACGAAAATATCATCAATGACAGTGCAGTTTGCGAGTTCGTAGATCTGTCGAGAGAAAAAGAGGTTACGACGTACATCGACATCGATGACATAGCAGACGGAGGCAATTCTTGCGAGGAGTTTGAGTGGGATGAGCACACTACTATTCCAGAACGCATCCCCAGTAGAGTCGCATTGAACGCAGCAACAACAAGTGAATGTGACAATATCGTTGCACTTCCGAAGTGCACTCCTAGCGGAAAATATTTTTTGATATCGTCAATGAGATGCGAAAACGATTTCATCCAAGTCACTCATGCTTTTTGTGAGGAGATTCTATCATTTGCATCCAAGATAGAAATGGATCTTAGCAATCGCATGTTTTACAGAAAAAAAGAGAGGCCGTGCTCATTGGGTGGGCGGGGGGCTTTCGTTGGCAGCATCAAAAGAAGTTGCTGTAGCAGCAAATCGACCATGCTCAAGATGTCGCGGGGATCAAAACTCCTCGCAAAAAAGACACTTCATACAAAAGTGCGGAGAATTGAATCTGAGCAACAACCTGTAGAATGTCAAAGTAATCCATTCTCAGCAGTTTTCTCGAAAGAGTCTGAGAACCCCAGTGTCGCAAATATGTCCAACCAAGACGACTCTCCCGCCGACAACATTTCGAGAAGTCAGAAAGAAATTTTCTCCTACGGCTTAAAGAAAGCCAAAGCTGATCCAGAAGCATCTGTAGCATCTGCAAAAAATATCCTGGCCAGGGTTGGTGAAACCATTACAAATAGTGCAACATCGGGAACAATATGCGAATCAAACACAAGTTTATTTGATAAAGAACCAAATCCGGTGAACAACGTTATGATTGATGTTTCAAAATCTTTTCCTTTGGAACTTTCGGAGCTAGTTGCACAAAGCAATCGTAGTCAAAGCAACAATATCTCTGTGAACAATATGGGCCCCTTGTACAACCCGCTGATCTATCATAGTGAAAGCTGCAATTCCGGCGAAAAGACAACGGCTACCGGCTTTGGAAAGTGCATATCAGTACAGATCCAAGAAGCTGTTCATGGGATGATTGCTTTCCATGAATCAATTGACCAAGCAAGGTATCCTATTTCGTCTCCGAGGAAAGGCACTGACATCAACGTAGACATAGCTACTATTCCGGTGATTGATGAGGAAAACTCTGCAGTTAAAAGAGTAGTTGACCTCGCCAGTGTCGATTACGAAGGCTACCAGTCTGACGACGAGGGCTATGGCAGTAATGGTGTTGCGTATTGCGAATGTGAAGAAGCTGAGGTATTCGACGAAAAGTCAACTAAAGATCTGATTTACTCTTCGACCACTGACGCCACGGACGTTCTTGCTGCCGCCATGAACACTCCGCTGACATCGACAGGCGTCGGTTCAGTTGGATTCAAGGCATCTGAAAATTTACAAGAAACAGAGGAAATCCGTCGCATGCGCCCAACAAATCTGAATGAACGCTTTCAGCTTGCAAGCGCCGTTTCCCGATCTCCCGCGACATCTCGTGCGATTGTGACTCCAAACGAAGACGGAAAATCCTACAGCTCGTTCGTGAATTTTGCTGAGGATGGAAATGGAAACATGAGTAAAGGCGAAGTTACTGGAAATCATCAATCTACCGTGAGAGTGAAATCCGTTGTGGAATATATGCCGCATATGAGCCTATCCAACCAATCAAAAGGTTTCGGAAAAGGAAAATCGGACAAATCTACGCCGATCTCTCGACTTAATAAGAAGAAAAGTAAACCCTATACTTTCTCGACAAAAGATATAACAACCTATTTTGGAGTTGCTCGCGTAAAGAAACCACAAATGCCAAGGAATGATAGTAAGGTTTCATCAATGTCGATTGCTTCACGAAGACTAAATCGACCAAGCAATGCTAAGACCGAGGCTGCTATTGCTCAAAACCATCAACATACGACGAAAGCTGCGGAGACGTCACAGAATCAAGGATGGTTACATCGTTACTCGCAGTTGAAGGAATATCGAAATAAAAACGGGCATTGCTTGGTCCCTGTGACATGGCCGTGTCATCCAGCGTTGGGTACATGGGTGAGTAACCAACGATATCAGTACAAACTCAACCAACATGGGAAGAAATCATGTTTGACTCGTGAGAGGATTAATTTGTTAAATGAATTGGGTTTTGTCTGGCGAGCTAAACCCGGGCGCCGAAACGACCACAAACCTGTCAATAAAACATTGCCGGCACAAAAGGATTGGTCAAAAGAGAATAAGGCGGCACAATCTAAGAATGAGAATATTCCCAACCGACATATGTGCCGCCCTTCCAATGGATTATTGCCGATGACAAATAAGATAATGGAACATTATTCCAATGTTCCAACGAATGTTTTACAAAATTCTGGATGCAGTGATTCCTCCTTAAAAGAAATGGGTCGTAGTTCCTTTCTTTTTCCAATTGTCGGCGAAATGGGACCAACCTTTGAAGGCCTTCAAAAATCTTCATTTCAAATTCCACCACATTGCGACACTCGGCACAACTCTTCTACAAAAAGGAAATGCTCCGACAATATCTCAATAGTGAATATTTTTTCGCCGACTTCGTCGAAGCAGGAACATTCGTACCATCAACAACCGACAGTGTTGAATACATCCAAACCTGTTATCACTAATGGACAACTATCGGTGCAATGCAACACTAAAACTCCCCGATATTCGAATACGTGTCAAGTTGATAGAAAATCAAATGGAATCAATCATATAGAACAAACATCAACTCAAGCCAACGCTAAAAGTACCCCCCGACGTTTCGATTTCTACGGTATCAGAGGATCAAGTGCATCGTATCCGATTGATACGGATTCGGATACGAACCGCGAAGCGAAGTTGCCGCTTTGTGGGAGGATTTGGGAACAAGATACTTCTACAGTCCCACAATCTTTTTCGGAGGCATCTCCAGCTACACAAACCCGGTATTCAAGAGTTCAAAATGTTCCAAATAAAGTCAAAAACGAAAGCATCATTACAAACACAATAAAAGTAAAACAGGAGAAGACGAAGAGGGAAGGGCAATTTTCGTATCAGCCAATAAAACTTCGACTTGAAACGATCGCTTTTGGTTTTCCGCCGACCGTCAGTCAAATTACGAAGAAATCGAGAACAATGTCTCCAGATACACCGATGCGCACCCTCATAACTCAAATCCCTTTCGTCGTGCCGAGAGCGAAGATAAAGCCACCCAATCAGAGTTTCCATATCACTCGGAGTGAGACAAACCTCCCACATTTTTCCACTATCAGGCGTTTAAAGCGTAATCTCTTTAGAGTCGACACAAATAAAAGTTTTCCTGTCGTTCCTTCTTACAGAACCAAACGCTCGTTTAAATTTGACCTTGCAAATGAGTGGAGAACACAAAGTAGAAAGAGGAGAAAGGGTAAATGGCTTCCATCAGGAGGATGGAGACCACCTCACTGGGCACCTCCATTACAAGATAAACGTGGCCGGTATCTAAGTAATCACGAAAAAAGAGGGAAATGTCGTAGCGTTGCTACAAAGCAATTCGGTTGCAGGAAAACTTTGCTCCCGAGGCTGGAAGCGTTAATGAATAACTTTACTTCGCTGCTAGTTCAAGAAGGGATAAAGTCCAAAGGAGGAAATAAGCCAGCTGACAATGATAAACCCAATTCTCTCAGTGAAGTGATATATCCTGAGTACCTTGAGCCATCAGTCCCAGTCCTGAAAACTGCACACCTCATGAGTAAGTTGTATCCAAACGTTTTCCATTGTTATTGGTGGCTTTTAACCCTCAATATTATGTTATTCTCCCCACTCCTGATCGAAAACATTTCAAGTTCAAGATCTTCTTCCAAAAGGAGACTGCGAATGCTTCGAGGTCATCAAAATCGCTAGGAGCTATTACGATCATTGGCGTCCAGCACGCGGCAAAACCAAAGTGATTGTTCTCGCTGAATCTCATGCGTTTACAGAAAGAGCAAGAGCCTTGAAAGGACCGGGTCTAGAAAGATCGTTGCTTCAAGATACGTATCTCGGCCCGCGGGAGTTCATATCACTTGTATATTGCCTAGCCTACGGAGAAAATGAAGCTCTGTCCCGGGAAAGTACAGATCCAAAACAAAACAAAGAAAACAAAGGAACTCCTCAATTTTGGGCACTGCTAGCGGCTTGCTCCAGAGGAGTGGACTTTGTCCCTGACATTGCCACTAACGCCAATACAAAAAATGTAAGGGCGCGGTTTGCCACGGATGTCCTCAAAGGTGGAGGTTTACCCGTCGAGGATCGATTGAAGGCAAAAGTAGAAATTCTTAAAGATTTGCAAAGAAGAGGAATCTGGCTCTTGGATGCTTCTATTTTTGGCTGGTATATTTCACAACCCCAAGAATACAACAGATCTGTTAGAACAAATGAAATTCACCGCAAGGCCAAATCCCGACCTCCCAAAGATTTAAAAGCTCCCTCTCTCGTGCTCTCGTGGGAATTGTTCACGAAACATGTGATTAGAGACGTCGCAAACGAAGGCGGGTTGAAGCTTTTAATTCCAATTGGGATGGAAGTCGAAGCCTCATTGACGAGGAGTCGTTTGGAGGATGCCATATCCACCGAACCGAAGGCATCGGTAGCGGACACGTTTCCGGCACCAAATGCCTGGATTCCTGGTGGGTATGGTCCATTTCATGCTAAGTTAGCGGATTTGGTTCATGAGGTTGCCCCGAGAGTAGTAGAATGCAAAGAGGAGCATGCCAGCACTAAACAATGTAATTGAACAACATGTATCTTAATATCTAACACCAAGTCTTATTTAACGAGCAATCCCGCTCAAGAAGTGAAGAATGACGCCTGGTTGCCAAAAAAGTGAATTAATTATTCGGCTCTTCACCAGTTGGATCGTGATTCGGAGTTCCTTCTTTTTGTGTTCGGTAAGACAATGAAAATTTCATATGCTCAAGATTTTGGGTCTTTGTCCATGTCCATATCGAACTCAAGCCTGCCCTTGCAAAGTGATGATGATATTTCGTTGATGTCCCCCACCCCACCCGCCTTGATCGCGGTGTTCGTTGAGATAAATTCCTTGCCATGTTCCCAGTGCAAGTCTTCCATTGCGAATCTGTATCATTGCATAATTCATTTTTTCCAAACCATTTGTAATTTTCAAATTTCGTTTCATTATTGGATCGATGCGTAACAAAGCAAATCACCGTTTTTGACATTATTGTGGTGAGAACCATTATTAAATGATGAAACAAATCGGGAAGGATGACGGCAATGATCTGGAAAGACAACTAGATAACTCACTGGAACATTTAAACTTGGACCCATCAAGCTGGACTTGACGTGCCCTGGCATATCATCTTCCCCTTCCATGGTGTGCAAGAAGGTTCCATCTCGAGTCCATTGTGCGGGAACTACCGTTTTCAATTATTTGTGAATGGATTTGGAATGATCATTATCAAGTTTTGACAACGGGCCATTTCAGCGTGAAAAATTCCAATCTGCCTGCATCATGAACAAATCAATCACGAAAATAGGAAACCTCACCGATTTTGTTGAGAGCCACCTCCATATCGCTATCAAAGTCGAGACATAATTTTCGATTCATCAGTCGATCGGCAGGCAAAAAATCAGACTCATGGAAAGCTAACAACACGATCAAAACTGTGGTGAGAAACTCACCGTCTGACATCCGGGTCGGCATTTTCATTAATCGTCAAACTCGCCGAGGTATGCATGATGAACAAATTGGCCATGCCAATTTTAATTCCTCGAATATCGTCCTTGATCGCGTTTTGGATTTGAGTCGTGATGAGATGACACCCTCGCGATGGAGCGGTGATGCTGATTTCGTGTTGGTACCAGACCGGTGTCGGTGCGGATTTTGCCATGGTAGCCCGTGTTTCTCCGTTGGAGTTGCTATCGACGGCGGAGCAGAGGGCCGAGCTGGCGGCGAGTGTGGATTGGGCGGCTGCAACGGTACCGAGAAGGGGGGAAGATACGAATGCCAAAGTGGCGGTGGGGACGAATAACAGGAAGGCGAGTGAGGAGAGACTGCGTTTGGAGGATTTGACAAAATGGGACATATCGGCTGAGTGGGGCCTCAATAATGATGTTAGGTAACTAGATGTGCAAGAGAAGCGATTCAGCTCCAACAGTTTGAGGATTGTCCATAGCCATTGGAGCGTTTTCACATCAGAAATAATTAAATAAATTCACAAAAATTTTAATCTTGCATGAAGAAAAACCTGAGCAAAAATTATGAAACAAATTTTGGTATTTTTGAATATGTCAAAACGCTCCATCCAATCTCGCTCTTGAGATCAATATAGGCAGAACTCTGCAACATGGACTCAGACAGCACTCCATCACTGATTCACCAGTCGCCCTCGACAGCAGCCGCTCCTCTCCCCACAACAATCGCAGTGCGAAATCTTTTCCCACCATTGACATTGCGCACTGCGGTGGCGGCGCCTCCTTTCCGCGAAAAGTCCCATCAAGAGACCCCCGGTAATGAAGTGTGTCGAGGCGGCAATGAAGGCGGTGATTCTTCTTGCGGCGGTAATCGTGATGATACGGACATCGCGGATTATGACGAAAATGTTATAGATATCTTCGACGTTGAAAGGGACAATGCCATAGAACGCGAATTGGAGGAAATAAAAGAAATATTGGCAGAATCCGAAAAGGGGGGAAATGCAGAGGTGGACTTCTCGTCTGACGACTCAAATGAAATTGGCGAGAGTAACAAATCTGATAGCGAGGCTGCGCAGGATAATTATTGCAATAATGATTCCTCCGATGACGATGGCGATGACGATGACAATAGCGACAACGAGAAATTCCACGGCAACATCTCATCGATCGCAACAAAAACCACGTGCGGAAAGAATTATGTTCCATTGGGCATTGAAGACCGATGCGCCTTTGTCTCTCGAGAGGTGTTGCTTCCTCTTCGACTGGAAATTGTGTGGGAAAAGGGAAAGCAGCATACGTTGAATCACGAAGAAAAAATGCCGAGTTCAGAGGAGGAGGTTGCTTCCGACATGGATGAAGTGACGAAAGTGGAATTAGAAGGAGACGCAAAAGAAGAGGAAACCATTCACGTCATTTACTCAAAAACGACGAATTACTGCACAACGCATCCACGATGGGACCACTTGAACGAGCAATTGGCAAACACGAACACTTCCATTACTTCAATCATGGGGATACATCAAAAGGAGGATAATATTTTGGATCAAGGCACAAAATGCAACGAATCCAGTGATTCGTCATCAGCCATGGAAAAAGAAGGAACTCCTGCAACTGCAGCAACAGTAACAACAATAACAAAAACTGACGATCCGACAACGACCTCAACAGAAACTGATTTGATGTGGCAAAACGTGTATTCCGATGTTTATGCACGGATTATCATTCTCTCGAGGAATAACAAACAAACAGATGGAGAAGATGGAGAGACTACCACGGGAGAGTTAAACGAGCGAATTCTTTCAGAAGTTCCTTTGCATCCATCAAAATTGCAACCTCTTTCTGGACCGAATGACTCTTGGAACAATTTTGGCGACGTAGAAGGTAGAAGAAATGAAATGAACAACAATATGACGATTCCCTCTTCTTTACCACCCAATGCAGTATTGATTCACTATACCGATGGTCATACCCGAGTGTTACCCGATTTGTACGACTTGCTGGTTAAAAAGGGGGTTATTGGTGGAGTCTCTGCATCGACTGTTTCTGAAAGGCGAGAAAGTCCCGGAGAAATGAATCACCAGAAGGACGCTATTAATAGCCGTAGGTTTTCAGATAAGGTGTTTGATGTTTTAGGAGCGGCATCGGGGGGACATGAACAAGATGGTGTTGTTGTTGTTGCTTTGAAGGATGAAAGCGATCGCGACCATCACAAGTTGAATACGCCGGATTCAATGTATGGTAATGACAAAGTGTTCGATTTGCTTGGCAAAAGCGAGGATGGTGTCGATTCTGGTAACGGATCAGTCCCGAATCCGACGAATCGAGATTCGGAAAAAGCTTCAAATTCCGTGTTTGACGATCGCGCGTTTGACTTGATGGGAGAGAGTGGCCAAGTAGACTGTCATGAAGTCGATCGAATGGCAAACACAATGGCAGACTCATCGCTCTCGGATGAGATTGTTATGGAACGGTCGACGCATGACGACCATGGCGATCGAGGCAGCGAAATCCTTGTATCACCTGATGGCGCTGTTGCCATGGTGAAAGACCAAAATGTTGAGAGTTTAGAACTCTCTGACTCTGTCATGCCAGCACTCAATGAACAAATAACGGAAAAGGGTGAATTGGAATTGGATCCTTCATCTATCGTTGACAAATCATCATCTCCTTCATCTTCACCACCACATACACCTCCACGGACAACAAGTTGGATTTCTCCGCCGATAACGTTACTGCCGCCATTACCGCCCATGCCAACATCGCCAGAAGTACACTTACCTTCCCAGAGACTTCACCAAGTAAAAGGCGAAGTGGATAAATTGAAGAGGATGTTGCAAAGAGAACGAATACTTTTTGAACAGGAGCAACAAATTATGATCGAGGTACGAACAGGCAAACACTTTACTTTGCCATTTTTTATGAACTTGGTTTCAAATCGCCTGTCTTTATCCATAATTCGCCGTTGACCGTGTAGGAGACCAATAGATTGAAAGCTATTATGTCTCTGGTAGAACAGCTTTTTGGAGAAATTGAGGAGATGAAAAGAGCCTCTGATATCGAGAGGTAAGTGATGAGCTGTAAATCACGTGACCACGAGACTTAACAATCAAAAAGTAATTCTTCTCAATTCGTGCGTCGTAACTCTCTCTCAAGGGTCCACGTCTTCCGGTCCAATTTTCGTCTCGAAGCACGTCGCATATCTTTGCTTCGAAAACTGCAAATTGTGTTTCCAATAAAGCTCATTCCAATTGATATTCCTCACAACATAACTTCCTTTGCTAATCCCACTGCCACTGTCGGTAACGCAAACCAAACAATTCACCAATATACGATCGCGGGTGTACCGCTTCCAAATGACGTTCACAGTCCTTCCGTCTCTGATGACCAAGTGTCGTCAGCACTGGGATTTACTTGCCATTTGATCGCCTTGACAAGCAAATATCTCGGCATTTCCCTGCGTTATCCGATTGTGTGCAAATTCTCTCGATCGGCAATACTTGACAACGAACAAAGACGAATTATAAACGGTAACGGCAACGGGCATAAAACCACATACGCTGTTTATCCACTATTTAGAGAAAGAGTGGTCGAAAGAGAACAATTAGACCGAGGCTGTGAATTGTTGAATCGAAACGTGGAATGTCTTCTTAAGATGAAGGACGTTGAATTTCGTAAGGATTGGAATGTTTTGGCGAAGATGGATTGCTTGATCATGCAGCTCGTCGAGGGTGAAGATTTGGCTTTCGGGTGAACTATCATTGACAGTCAATAGGGGTGCGTAAAGATGCTTACAATGGACTCTTTGGAATTTTAGTTTCATGCAAAACTCTAAGATCATTCGGAGGTGTAGCAACACCCAAAGTAGTTCGTAGGAAGGAAGAAAAATGACATATTGTAGCACGTAAATATCAATGCTTTCAACGAAGGATATGGAATAGGGAAAAGTTCAACTAATTACTCGCTGATGCCGAGATTGTCACGTGCATCTTCTCTGAGGATAGACGACCCATCACCAATGTAGAAATATCTTCACAATCACAACAATCATATGGCCAAGCACAATAATGGCGTCCTGAGTTCATCGACAATGATGATCAGCTCATTGACTGTAGAGAATCCATTCATGACTTCACTCACCTGCTTTTCAAGGGTGGTAAGGCAGTGTCTTATTTTGAGTTTCAATACAATGTAAGAGCCAAGGAGGATGACTATATGAATAATTTTCAACGACAAACAATTGCTACAACAAGATGGAGTTGGATGGAGAATGGATGGTCCAGTTTGTTGGAGAGAAGAAGACCGCTGCTCTCATGACTGAGATCAAAGAAGTGAAGGGTGCTTGTGATCTTCCCAATCCTCGATTTGAAAATTCGAAGGCTGATGGTGCCCAGGGCCAATACGGTGGGGCGACGAAGGAGTAGAAGAAAAATAACAATAAGCCACAGTGGAACATTGCAAAAAATGTGAGCAGACAATATTCCATTCATTTGTTGTCTCATTCATGGAATCTTTCTGACCTGATGGAAAGACCACTTTCGTATAAATTGAAGTGCCTTCATTTTTCTTCTCGCATTGATTTGATTGTATGGCATGCATCAGCAGAATCTTGCTGTTAGCATAAACCTAACCTCAAATGAAGAAGTGTCAGAAGAAGTTTCATACTTGGCTCCAATGAGGGTCAAATTCAGCTTTGGAGCTCCTTCCATCGACCATCATTACTTCCATATGATGGAGACTTGTCAAAGCCATTGCCATTATCCTGACTTGGGATGAAAACTTGATGTTCAATATCCTTTAGACTTTTTGGTAATGTTGACTACCCTGCCATTATCTGGAGACTCGTCCAAGCCATTGCCATTATCATGAATTGGGATGAAAACTTGATGTCCAACATCCTTTAGACTTTTTGGTAATTTACCCTCTTTCAGACTAACCTGCCACCAGCCATCAATTGTTTCACTCTAAAAGCTTGAGCTGTCAACAATGTATTCATATTCTTATGTTGATGCAGTTTTCATTGGATTTGATACTTATACATCCACAGCATTATCTATTTACCTTGAAATGATCAAGGATATAATTCTCTAGAATGACCTCAATTCTCATATGATATTGCTGGGGAACGTTGATTCTAAAACTGGATAATGACAGTGGAAATTTGCATACATCACCATACCCCATTGAATCATTTTTTTCAACTTTAAACAAATTCTTGTCGGCTCATTTCATTGGGCTCAAGAGCCCACTGATCATGTGTTTAAGCAAGAGGGGGTGGCCATGCACTCATATTCTGACTATGTCATTCTCTTGTGGGACCAGGATCAGTGCAATGTAACCATTTATTTGCACAGTGGTACCAACACCCTTACCATTGTGCTTTGAGCTGGAATCTTCTACTATTTTTGTCATTTTTAAATGGTTTCATTCTCAGTTTCATCCCAATGACTGTGAACTTGAAACTGTTAAACATAACTTCTTTGTTCTACTCAGTTTACATACCTGAAACATAGTGGAGGTACCATTTTTTATCTTTTCTCCCTACTTTGATACATCTACTTTCATTTTTATCTTTATCTGATGATGGAAGTGATTATCAAAGCTAAAATAGTTTTTGAGAATTTGCAGCATGGAATGGGGTGAAGTTCCATCAGTTCATGTATAAAATGATCATTTTGCAGGTACAACATTCATCAATCACTGTGAAGAGAAAAAGCAACTTCTCAAATGCTTCAGAGATAATGCCCAAATCAAAGGTGTCCATGTTCAATGCATGAATTCTTGGCTTCGTGACATTACCATTGGTCAAGAATGGTGGATCCAAATTTAGCCAATATCTTATCATCTTTATTATCCTACACAATATTGTTTGGAGAAGGATAAATTATAACCTTTGACAGATAAACAAAAATCACCATAATGGCATGAAATTTTCTTTTCCAAAGGCAATGTGCACACTTGCCCAGGTCTATGTTTTAGTCATTGAAATGCAAGAGGATGATAGCAAGGTTGTCCCAAGCAAAGTATCATACCAAGCCATACAATGCTGCTATATATCCCATAATTATCCCATACAATATTGGCTAGAGAACTCAAAAGGTCAAAATAACCATGATGAATTCAAAAATATGATTGCAATATCATAGCTGTCTCATTTCTGAGTCCAATATCTTACACCTATCCAGATCTACATTGTAGTCATTGAAATTCAGAAGGATAATGGTTGTGGTTGTCAGCATCAAAGCAAAAACCAGCCATAACTTGGCTGTCACTGCATCTATGACATAATTTTTTCAATGTATACCATTATTGGTCCACACATGAGAAATCATTGACATCTTTAAAAACAATCAGAAAAAAAAAAATGGATGACTTCACCCATGGTTGACATGATTTTTTGATGGATCAATATCATGATGACTTCTTGAGGTCCTCCACAGATGTAGGTATTAATAATTTTCATCACCAAGTAACATTTTTTTCTGGGTCTGACTGCAACATCACCTAGCAATAGTTTTGTTGCTTGGAGATGCTGTGTATGTTTCCAACAAAATAATGATGCATTACAGAAAACATATCTCGTGTCAAAAATTGTGTGACTTCCTGTCGTTAAGTTGCAGTATTGTACCAAAATACGGCCCTAAAAAATACAACGCTCCGCCAACAGCTGATCATTCTCTCATTGACAAAATGGCATGGGTACAAAACTAAACGAACTCTCCTCTTTCTCATTTGTTGCCACAATGATTGCGTCAAGTCGACAAAGGCCAAGCATAGTCACCGTCGTTGCCGTCCTGAATAGTATTCTCCTATCAGCAGCTTCATCGAACGTTTATCTCATGGGCGCTTCGTTGGAGCCTCATACTCAGCAACTTTACCTGATGTCCTTAATGAACACTTGTTTATCGATTCATCCTTACAATCCAACGCGATGCATTTTACGCCGTAATTTTACATTTTCTCGAACGGTTGCAAAAATCAATCAGATTTGTGCATCGAATAAATACGGCAATCATCAAGCACCGTGCCATCGATCCATTTCTTTGGCAATGATTGCCGCTAATGCTTTCCAACAAAATGCTTCCACAAAAAAATATTCAACGAATGCTTTCAACAAAACTTTTTACCCGAAATTTCTTCCATCTCTGAAAAGCAATCATGTTCTCAACGCGAGAATGGGCCAAAATCAAAATACATTTCACAAATTAAGGGGTGCATATGCACCTTTGTTCATGTCAACTTCGCAAAACAGCCATGCTCCCAATAATCTTGGCACAAATGGAGAATCAACGACACTTGATTTCAATAACGCTCCCATAAAAATTTTGGATCGAGGACCATATCATTTGGTCGTGGCGAAACCACCATCGGTAGTGTGCCATCACAGCGAATGGGCTGGACTGCGCAAAAAGAACAAGAAATACAAACGACAAAATACCGAAAACTACATCCATAGTGAAACGAATCACGACGACGTAGAAGAAGAGCAACCGATCCTTCAGAGAGTTCGAGATGCGATGCATGGA
>JALLPE010000403.1:0-17917 GCA_036940025.1 Conticribra weissflogii
CACTAAGACCCCAAGACCCAAGATATGTCGTACACATTTAATGAATCTATTTTTAAAAGAAAAAATTTATTTTTCACTTTGTAATGTCAATTGAAAGAGGCACCTAATTATACAAAAACCTGTGTCAATATCCGAAAATATTTGAATAGTAATAGAGTTGGAGTGAGTCACAAGTCACTCCACGTTAGCATGACTGATCAGCCAATCTATCGATTCCAACCTGTTTGAATCTTACTATAATCTAAAGATGTAGTCAAATCAATCAGCTTGACTCCAGCAGTTCTGTCTGGTCTACAGGACACAGCGGGCCCAGCCTGCACCTGGTTATGAGCCATGCGCTATTGCGCTTGCAAACACTAAACGTGTGAAGTTATTGATTATATAAACGAATTTGATTGGCGCTCCCTATTGTCTCTGCCATCGATATTTCCATTCCATTTGTTGTCTTGTCGTCAACCTGCATTCCTCAGCCAGTTCATTTGATTCCTTGACACGATATTCAAAATTCTGAATTTCCTGATTGTCAATAATACCTCCACTTTTTCAAGTCATTCACAGAATTATCAGATTGTTCAAAATAAATCAGCTTCACAAAAGGATTAATCTGATGCTCAAAAGGCATCTGTTAAGTATCCAAAACATTTGCCTTCTCAACAATTTCATCCTACTTGACTCTGCGAGAATTGCAATCAGAGCTATAGAGCTCTTGTTAAGCAAATGATCCTTCAGATGGACAAAATTCTGACATCATACAAGTCATCTGACTTCTACCAATGATTCTCCCTCAATTCCATCCACCTTACGTCATCTACTTAACATCAATAAATGACATTTGACAAGTTATTGCATCCAAAGACACTTCCTCAACAAAAACAACACATACGTCAGAATGATTATTGACACCAGTTCTCATCATACTGTATCTTTCACATTAATATCTATGCATGTATGTACAAACTGTATGAGCAACATTGGCATCTGTTGGCTTCTGACGTACCCACCCATATCCAAAACGAATTCTTATCCATCAGCAATGATTGTCTTATTCTACAACTTATGCTTCTTATGATCATGATAATAATGCCAACACTAGGGGTATTTACCATTCTTTTGGACATTTAATTCTGTTCAGATTGAAGCTAAAGATCGGCAATTGTCAATTTTGCTCTCAAAAATCTGGTGCGCTCGCTATCCAATGAACACAGTCGCCTTAAAAACACTAGCAATTTGTCATTTTTGCAAGATAATCAGCAATGTTACCACCCCTATCATGGAGAGATCTCTGGGCAGACCACCGATTTGCTGGCAAGACAACAATACAGTTTGCTAGTAGTTTTGCTACTTTTGGAACCACCGACCACAGCCAATATAAATATGCAGCATTGAGCTCACTTTTCTTTTGAAGAGCCAAAAATATTGATTTATTATCTCTATTTAACTACCAACATGACAACAACGCCAAACCTCCAACACTCTACGCGTAACAAAAAGCAAACCCCCCAAGGCAGTGCCCATACTGCTTCTTGCTGCAAGACCAACACCTCCAACCCCTCCTTGGTGAGCACCACCAACCCCACTGCCAACAATCCCAAGGCAACTCTCAACAATGCACCCTCAAGCAGAACTGACAACTCTGCCATCAATCTCACCAATGTCTCTTTGACTAGTTGGATTAGACATTCTAACAACCCCTCTCCCAACCCTGGACATGGTACTACTGTGAGCATTGACAGTAATGGCAGTGGATTGACCAAAGGAAGTATTTGTGGAGCTAAGAACAATGATAGTTATGTTGGAACCATTGATGGACAAGATGGTGCTGAAGAGATTCCAGGTGGAACTGATGGTGATATCGTAGGAGCTGATGGAGCAAGGAGTGATCCACATGGTGATGGAGATGATGACGATGAAAGTAATACTTTTATGATCAACTCTTGCAGAGTTAGGAGTGTTGGAAATGAAGACTTTGAAGCAAGTGTAGCTAGTGATGATTACAATAGTAATCATGGAAGCTTTGTTGGAAACGGCTGTCCTGGAAGTAATTCTTCCAATCATCATTGTGGAGACAATCATAATGGCACTCACCATCATCATAGATCCATTACTGGAATGGGTTTTGATGATATGGTTGTCCATTCTTCTCCTTGTCATGATCATGGAAACCCTCACCACTCTCAACCTGATCCCGCAGGACTACCAACTGCCCCTCTACGGAGACCTTTTCCCATGAAAGTTGGGAAGATGATCAGACCCTTGATCAGATTGAGAAAGAAACTTGCCACTCTCACAATGCTGCTAAGCAGAAGAGTGCTCACAAGGAAGATTTTCAAGATGACGAGGCAGATGAATGTATCAGAAATTTTTTGGAAACCCATGGTTCAGATAATGAACTTGAAGATGATCCATATGACTCACCTTCCTATTCCAAGTATTGTGCCAATTCTCCATCTTACCTCACAACCTATCAAGGCTCCATTGATTTCTGTTTCAAGGACACAAATTCCAAGAATGGAAAGCTCAAGACTCTTGTTCATGAGTCTAATAAGCGTTTGGATTGAAAGTTTGATCAGTTTGCACATGATATCAACAAGCAGATGGGACAGTTAATGTCAAGTACTAAGGCACTTACCGTCATGATTCCAGGGAATACAACCACCTCCAACACTGTTCATCAACATCACAAGTCGTCCTCTTCCAACATGGTCAGGCTGTCTTCAACTCAGCAAACTCCTTGTACTTCAAATGCAACTTCCACCACTTCCAATCACTCTCACTCTCCTCCACATGTTGAAGGTGCAAACAACAAGTTCAACTCCACCAATACCACTCAAGATCCATCACCCATTCAAATCAAGCGATTTGAACGTGACGGCATCACCTATGTAACCTCTCCAGTGATCCACAAGAAAGATACATACGTCTTTTGGATGCATCACTTGGGATTACGTGCACAAGTTCAAGTGTTAGATGTGGTGGTTGGCTCTCAGATTGATTATGAAATTGCACTATTGACAGACATGTCGACTTACCATGCATCCCACGAACAGCATTTTCTGGTAAAAAAGACCGGTTTATTGTCAAGTGCTACCATTGTTCATGATACATCCCAGTTGGAAGCTACTTCTCTTTCTGCTATTCAGCGACTTGTTCTCAAGGCATATCCATCTGCCACTCCAGCTGATATCAAGTGCTGGGATCACATGGATTTGGAAAAATTATCTTTGAGTAGCTTCAAGAAAGGACTTGCATATGAATCCGTGGTTGATAACTCCATCCAAGCTATCCAGCTTTTCTATCAGGTGATTGCAATGTCTTGTCAAGCGGCCCATAAGTGTGGAGCGGTCATCTTTCCTGAATTTTCATCCCTGAAACCTACCGACACTTTTGTGGCATGCATCCTACCTCCGGATTCCTATCAAATCTATTCCAATGCAATCAGATTGTTTAATGCGATTGGATGTTTGTTGCGTATCTTCCTTCTTCATCTCAATACTACAGCCCATTCCCCATTGGCTTCCAGAGGAGTTCAGATGGTTGCAGAGTCGAATACTTCCAGATGGGAAAGACTATTCTCCATCCTCAAGAATTCCATTCTGCATTTAGGTGCCATTGAATTTAATCCACAAAAGATGATTGACAAATTGGTAAAGCCATCAGCATTCAACAGACATTTAACATGTCAAAATTACATCCCTCACCTAATGCACTCATTTCTCATCTTCTCGAACAACTTGCCATGAGTTCCAAGCATTGGCATTTTATATTTAGCATTCAGTCCAAATTCTACCATCATGTCCATGAGCATACACTAGCTGTTCCTTTCACTGAAGTTAATGCCAATGACATTCTTCAACAATTTGTTGTGTTGAATGCCTGACTCCTTTCTCCATCAATCAACCATCATCCCAACGTCCACTTTTCCAATCACTTCCACCTTCCTCCATTCATTCAAATGTGCAAGCACAGAATGGTCCCTTCATTGGTGATGATACCGGTAATGATGACGATGGCGGTGTATTTGGAGCTTTAACAATGAGATCTATCACTCAAGATGAGCATAATGATGATGTACAAAATGGAGCAAGTGTTATTGACGATGTACCAGTTTCAGATAACTCACAAGTTGCAGCTTTATGTCCAGTGAAAATTGCAAATAATTAATCAGCTTCAGGCAACAACCGTTCCAAAACTCACCAACAGCGTGGTATTTTGAAGAATCTTGGCCAAGATACTACTCAAGAATGTCCAGCATGCCACGGCACTGATCATAGCAATCCAGATTGCTGCTTCAAGAGAGGTCCAAATTTTCTTCCCCCTGATGTGCACAAAACTGTACTCTAATATAATCTCAAGAATGGAGACAAACCCAAAAGTCCTCCACCACCTCGTTCACCTCATGATCCACGTCAACCCAAATTCAACGTCCATTCCATGCAAGCATCTATCAAAGAATTGGAAACTATGCTGAAGGAACAACTAGATGATGATGTCCCAGGCAAAAAATTATTGCACCATGCCCTTCCGTCCACTTTCAATCCAATTTGATTGTTGCTTCCAAGTCCTCTGATGATCATCCTCCACCACCATCTGATGATCCATCCTTTGCACTGCTTACTCCACAAGTCATATCTACAATGACTGAGTCTACTAAGCCGGGTCCTCTCACTCTACCCAAAAAACCACCTACACATCACCAAGTCGAATTCAATCCAGATGATGATTCTGCCTCCACCATGGTTCTGCGAGAGAGCAATGATACTGATGACTGCTCCTTTGAAAGCAATGATCTCCATGTTAGCCAGGAGCCAGTAAACTAAGTAGCCTCTGTCAGAATCAGCCACACAAAGTTGCTAATGTTTTATGTTGGATCAATGGAGGCGCTAATTGTCATTGTGTCACAAAAGAAGAACATTTCATATTTTTGCATAAGAGAAAAATTTCATGTCAGCTCCGGTTAGGAATCAATGCTACTTTTGAAGGTGTGGACATTGCAGTTGTTTCCTTTCCTTGGTTTCTAACAAAACCATTCATATTATCACCAGTATTCTATGCACCTTTTGACAACGTCCCAACATTATCAACTGGATCCCTTGCCGCAAGTGGATTGTTCAAGGAGATCTTTGAATGCAGAAACAAATCTCTGATTCTGTGGACCAAGAGTGGACGCTCGTTTCAGTTTCCAGTTATTACAAAAGCAAAGATTGATTACTTTCATCTTCGAATACACATACCTGGTAAATCATTTCAGGAGGTACATCGTCCTCTACATATTCCAATCTCATCCACAACCATGCATTCAGCATTACAACACCGCTCTATCAAGACCATCCAACGTACTTGTCCTCTCTTTACCCTAATGCTTCATTTCAAGTATGGCCATCAATCAATCAACTCCATTCAGGACACGATCAAAAGTGGTCACATCCAACTTCCAAAGGATTTTCCTCAGAAGCTAGCTCCCTTACATGCGCCTTGTCCAGTCTGTGTAGTCATGGGTGCAGTCAAGCTCTCAAGAGGCCCTTGTGTTGACATGACAGAGCTTCCCATAGTTTCATTACTCCACATGGACTTCCAAGTCTACAATGTCCTCTCCAGACAGGCATTTTCAGCAGTATTGTCAATTGTGTGTGCCACATCTCGTTGAGAATAGGTCTTTCCTTGTCGTAACAAACGACCACCAGTCGATATTGTCATGTTTCTGGTCCACAATTTGCGTTTCCAAACAATGCAATTTGTGTTGATGAAGGAGGGGAGTTAGCGCAGTCAACTGAACTCATGAAAATGTGTCATGATTCATTGGCCATTGTTGTTCAAACCACTGGTGGCCATAATTTGACCATGAATGGGAAAGTTGAAGTTACTCACAAGACTTTGAAACAAATGACTTGGGCCATGCTTGTTTCAGTAGGATTGCCGGACTCCTTTTGGTGTTTTGCACTCCAGTATGCCGTCTTTATTCACAACAACTTCCTCCATTTGTCCACCAAATGAATTCCAATTCACCATTTCATGGGCAGTTGTTTAGCTCTTCCACCATCCAAAATTCTAATCTTTGGATCAAAAATGCGCATTTTCAAAGATTTGAAAAGTGAGAAGGCATTGCAACCAAGAACAACTGGCAATCCATGAGAAGCATTTGCTACTTTCTCTCATCCCTCTGCACCAATTCAGCCAAACTCTCATGATGGACATTTTCTTGGTTATTCCAACAATTTGGCGGTTATGCTCTGCTTCAAACCCAGCACTAACAAATTAGTTTGTGTCCGCCACGGATTTTTGTAATTGCTTGCGTGATTCCAATGTCCCACTTTCACCCGCTGAGCATGTTCTTCCTCACTTTCCCAATTCTACCAACCCTGGTAATCCTGATACTGATGCACCTCATCTAGAAATTTCTCCATTGGATTTAGCTTGGATTGACCGACCCATTCAGCAAGATGATTGTTTAGTTTTTTGAGTTCCCCTACCACCACAAGGAACTGAAATTCTTGGCTTGTCCTTCAAGACTGATCCAGTATTTGTTCTTCCTATTATCACAGCCATTCATCCTGCTTCTCCATGGTCTGATATTCTTCCAAAGAAATGTCATCATCGGCATTTTGTTGTTTCAATTGATGAGTATGAGCCAATCACGGCCAACGGAGTGTTTGATGCACTATGGTTCCTCCACCTACCTCATTCTCATCGAGACGTTAGTATTGTCCTCACAAGAAAAGAGTGTTCTTCCACCACAGATGTTGAATCATATTGCGCACACTTTGATAGTATGATGGGATTACGTCATTCACATATTGCTGCGTGTAAAGAATGACCAACAGTCAAGTCATCATATCATGAATGTTTGGATACAGAACATTGCAAAGAATGGAAGTTAGCAGCATTCTCACAGTATGATAAGAATTCAGAAATCATGCTTTATTCCATCCCTTTTCCTTGCGAAGAAGTACCTGACGGAGTCACCATTTTGCGCTCGATGCTTGCACCAAAGGTCAAAGATCAGGGAGATGGATTCTTTCAGTTTGTTGCTTGACATTGTTTAGATGGCAGTAGACAGGTCAAAGGCACTGATTATGAACATACCTTCTCTCCTACTGCAAATCCCGCTACTGTCAAACTCATTCTGGCATTAGCATCCTCATGGCGTCTCCTCCTCGGTCTCCTCAACGTCAGCAATTGTTTTCAGAGTGTTCAACATGATCGAATTGAAGACCGTCGTGTTGCATCTTGTCCTCCATTCTTCATGGAATGGTTCAAGATGAAATACCCAAAAGTCCCAGTCAAACAATCACCAAGCAATCATTATGTATGTCAGATTCTGAATGGAATGCAAGGAGATTGTGAAATTGGACGCAAATGGTACCTACTTCTCAAGAAGAATTTGGAGGAATTTGGCTTCAACCAGTGTCCTTTTGACCTCTCACTCTACTACTTTTGTGACAAAGCACATGTAATGCTCTTGAACACATCAACCAACGACTTCCTGTGTGCCTATTCTGATTCTACCATCTTTCTCCATCTTCAAACTCACATGAAGAAATATGTCGGCGTCACTTCCCAAGATGGCCTTGTGTTGAATTACCTCAATCTGCAAATTTTGCAATCTTCCCACGGGATCAGTGTGGATCAAAGCAAGCATATTCAAAGTACAATCCTTGACCCATGGTTTGGTTCTGCTCCCCAACAATTGACTTGTCCGGTTCATACGCCATATTGCACGGATAGTGAATATGAGAAAGAATTATATGACGTATTGCCTGCGTCAGAAGATGAACTCAAACAACTCAACAAAGAATTTGGCTGCTCATTTCCTCACCACAATGGAAAATTCATGCATATCATGGTGTGGACATGTCCTGATATTGCCTATGCAGTTACCAAACTAGCTCGGTCTACTCCTATAGTATCAAGTCCCGTTATGGAATGCCTTGCCAGAGTTGCTTGTTATTTGTTGGCCCATCCCCATCGCCCCATCATATTCCCACATTTGTCTTTGAAAAAATCTCACCTGTTCAGGAATGAATATGACAATGAGAAGTTCCATCAGATTGAAGTCACAAATGGATTAGCAACTTTTGCAGACTCAGAATTTGCAAGAGATACACGCAATCGACGCTCCATGGACAGCATTCTGATCACTCTTCTTGGCGTACTCGTTGATCACAAAATTAGCCACCAAGGTTGCATTGCTCTTCATTCCACTGACTCAGAAGTTCAAGTAACCTTCTCTGCAGCAAAAAAGGCAGTGTATTTCCAAAGCCTTGCTTGTTTCCTTGACCTATAATGTGGCCAATCACCAATCCCAATCTACCAAGACAGCAAACTGTGTATTGAGATCGTCACTTCCAATGCAATGTCCTCCCATGTCAAACATATTGCTGTCCCATGTCTGTACATTTACAAACAAATCTTTCATGAGACCATCTTGATGAAGAAAATCAGCACTCACCTCCAACCAGCTGATCCAGGCACAAAACCCATGTCTGCACCGGTTCTCTTTCGTGCCTTTGACTATCTCATTGGTGTTCGTCACTACCCACCTCCCAATTCCAATCATGCCAAACAAATGGATCTCCATCTATTCAATGCCCCTTGGAATTTCTCACCTATCGCCAAGGCCACTCGCGCTGCCTCAAAGCTTCTCACTCCTCATGAGATTATCAAGCTCGTAGAATAGACCCTCCTTCTCTCTCTTTTCATAATAATAGTCTTTTACTTTAGTAGTGGTTCTTTGAAGATATTTGGATATCTCCAAAGACGGGCAGGAGTTGGAGTGAGTCACAAGTTACTCCACATTAGCATGACTGATCAGCCAATCTATCAATTCCAACCTGTTTGAATCTTACCATAATCCAAAGATGTAGTCAAATCAATCAGCTTGACTCCAGCAGTTCCGTCTGATCTACAGGACACAGCGGGCCCAGCCTGCACCTGTTAGTAGTATCGTCTAATGGCACAGTAAGTAAGATGTCGGGATGTGGGCGGGCTTAAATTTTTTCATGGGCTATGTGGTACAAGAAAATCGAGAACATCATCTTTGAGACGCAAAGAAGAAAAGTGAGAATGCGTAGGAATCAAATACGTTTGTCACTTTAAGCAAGATCCGTCCGGAGTCGTTTTGGTGAGAAGACATTATTCCTTTGTTTGTCATCATGGGATCGATATGGTGCTGCGTGCTGCAATACTATCACTATCCCACGTAGAAACTACATTCGATAATATTGTTGTGTCGATAGCACACAATTAACATCTCTGACACGAAACAGAATCGTCAACAATTACATCGCTCAAGGAAACATGCGTATTATTCTTGCCCTCGTCGCCACCGCCGTCCACCTCTCCACTACCACCGCCACTGAGACGGACAGTTCCTGTGGCTCCTCCACGTCCTGCTCCTCCTGCCTCGCCAAGTCGGGCTGCACTTGGTTCGGATCCATCGGATACTGTGAGACTGGATGCGGAATGGATGGATGTGGTGCAACCAAGTGCGCTTCCGAAATTTCAAACTGCTGGGATTGCCTCAGTACTGGAGCACCTGCATTTGGACAGTATGCTTGGTCTCCCAGCTCCGGTACGAATGGAGCGTGCATCGCGTCTTGCATGGACGCCCCAGCCGATGCGAGTTGTTATCCCGGCAAGAATCCTTACAATCCATACAATGGATACGAGTCCAAAGACTGCAACAACATTGTCCCTCCACCAACATGCGCGAGTTATGGTGGTAACTGCAAGAAATGCCTCAAAAATGACTGCGCCTGGTCTGTTGGGGAGTGCCACGAAGATTGCATGAGTGCTCCGGCCGATGCTGCTTGTTGGCAAGGACAATCTGCCAAGCGAAACAGGGACAGTATCTGCTCCTCTGAGGGTGAAGTGGCCTTTGCTTAAGTCCAATATCATCACGATCTTAGATTGATCATTCCTTATCAAAATATGCGTGCAGTGCGTAAAATGTCAAGTGGTAGATTTGAGTTACAAATAGATTGTTATGTAGGTCAAGAACATTTTGTCGTACCAAACATCATTTCATGTCGTTTGTTATTGCTGCAATCGCCTCCCTCCTCTCCCCCACCACTATTGCGGAGCAGTGCGCGTGAATTTTTGCGGGAGATTGTGCATTCTTCAGCAGTAACTCGGAATGTACTAGTTTCGAAAACCCTTGGAATTACAAGATTCGATTCGAAACGACACGGTGCGGAGTCAGCGAAATGCAAGACTTACGGTGACAACGATAAGAAATTCATCAAGGAAGACTCCGCCTTGTCTGTTGGTAAGTGTCATGACGATCGCATGGGCGTCCCTGCTGGTGCAGCATGTTATAAAAGGGTCGATCAGCGAAGCGAAATAGACATGAAATGTCTGCTGCTGAGTTTGTTGATGCCACATAGGTGAACTGGTTCAGTCTGAAAAACAACATCTCTTGTCCTGTGCTCAAGTGATGGATCATGATAGCAGCCAACTGAACTATCAAATGATGGCAATGGTGACCAATTGTTCTTTGAATAGAATGGATTCCTGAACGGAAGAAATTCATTTCATTTTAATATGGTTACACCATCATCCTATGGCTTTCGGAAGTTTGACGTGTATTGATCTTATCAGAAATGTCACAAAATAATTATACAGACGACAAGTAAAAGCCTCATACTAATAATCAAGATGTGTTTGTAATTATGCTATTGTTGACAACAATTTTCAACACAGCTGTCACGCAATGCCGGACTGACTGCCTTGTCATCTAAATACACATCACAAAATGCCTCACACAATCCAGGAGCCGACCCAACATTCTTTCCATCCACAGAAACATTCACCCCTTCAGCCGAGCAATCAAATCGAAGCGTCGTCCCAGGTGATGCTGCTCCTTTCGCCGCAACTCCATCAAGAATCAACTTTTTGAGCGTTTCCACAGCTGATTTATCTGAGGCACGTGGCTCGACACTTTCTGCAATCGCCCCAGCCATTTTTTCGGCGCCTACTTTGAAGTTCATTTTGAGCAAAAATGTTGTAGTATCGGTAGACTTAATGGCATTTCGGAGGCATGACATTGCTTCTTTTTTTTCAGATTTAGGGATAGATGAGATGCTTGTTTTGGCATCATCACCGGAATACATGCCAACTGAGTAAACCTTTTATGGTTCATTGGAAATTCAATAAAAGGTGGTACGATGAATGCATTCATAATGTGCCAATAATTCAAAAACTTTAGCTGAAGACAAATCTTATGTCAAGTGAACAGCACTTCGCAAACTCTCGTATTATCATCAGTTTGCCAAGGATTGCATTTTTTCGTACAATATCACTCGTCGCTTGTCGTCCACCCAAGTATGCGCAAAGAAACGTCCTCTGCGTTCTCATTGAAATATCCTTCAAGTGAAAATCCAGACGACGTAAACTCACCTTGATCGGGCCTTTCTTACGAACTCCGACCCCCAACAACGAGAGGCCGTCAAGCGTTTCACTAAACTCAATTTTCGTGGCAGTGTCGACCATCGCCGCTGCTGCAGCGCTGACTTTCACAGGAAACACGCTGCAAATTGACACGAGGAGAGCAGATGCCGCGAAAATATTTTTCAATCTGGCGAACATGGTGATAGGATTGTGCTGATTAATGGTACCAATAAATGACGAAGATGATGGCACCTCTCCCTTGAGAAGATGCGGCACGATGTTGATAATGAGACAGAAGAATATATGATTTACGCTGTCGCGATTGAATTACGATATCCAATTCATACTGGATCCGATGTATTTGTCCTGACACGATGGATGATATCTTTTTTCTTTCGATCATCCCGATTTGTGATTGATTGTTGAGAAACAGAAAATATATGTTGGAGAAAAAAAACTCAAAGAACCACACCTAACACATTGATGGAACCGACCAACCTCCAGATAAATATCAAATGATCCAGCCCTGCCTAGTCGAACCAATTTCCAAGATGGTTCGATTCGTTTTCCCCGAGGAAGCGTCGATTGTAGCAGACGCCGTTACTCTAATTGCAATACTTGTGCCCACCGTCATAGCAGCCATGCTACTCCATCTACGACAAAATGTAAGAAAGGAAGCAAACATGAAAATCCCCGGCCGGCCCGGCGGTCAATATCCCATTGTCGGCGACACACTGCTTTTACTCAATCCAAAAACTATGGGCAGCTATCAAGTTTCCAGCCGGTATAAATGGGGAAGCCCTGTGTGGCGCACTTCTGTTTTGTTTCAGAATTGCGTCTTCGTCTCTGGTGCATCGCATATGAAGCAGTTGTCGAAGGAGGAGCGTTCAAAGAAGAATACCGTGGCTTCGTTTCCACCTCATCATAGGGCCTTATTTGGCGAGCACAGCGTGTTGGTGACTAGCGGAGTAGAACACGGTAAATTGAGGGGTGCCATCAGTCCAGCGTTACAACCCCACTTCTACCAGAAGGAGATTGACATGGCAGCGATCGCTTTTGTAGAAGGGTGCAAACGCCATTCTGGCAAAGGATTTTTTCCACTTGTTCCAGAACTCAAGCAATTTACTTTACGAGTTATGTTGCGAGTTGCGCTTGGAGAAAAACGTTGGCAAGGCATGATGATTGATTCCAGCTCAGGCTGTTCAAATGAGAGCTCTTTACTCTCGACTTTAATCCAAGATTTCTCCATTTGGAGCAAAGGAATTTTAGGTCCTCCGACCACTTTTATTCCATGTACTCCCGCGCACAAAGCAAAGGCCGCCAGGAATCGTATTCGGGATGTGCTGCTGAGAATCATCCGGGAAGAAAGAGAGATTCTGGAGAAAGAAGAAAATGAAACAGCGAATGTGTCATCTGACATCAAAAGTTCTTCGATGATTCGGATGCTTCTACGCACGTCGTTACCAATTCTTGACTCCAATGAAAGCAAAGAAAAGAGCCGCTCTTCTTCAAAACTTTCAGACGATGCCATCGTGGACAATATCTTGACATTGGCATTTGCCGGCACTGATACCACTGCGTCAGTTCTTACATCTGCCTTTCTAGTTCTATCCCAAAACGTAAATGTTCGTCAGAGATTGCATTCCAGCATAAATTCATCAAGCATTGACAATGCATCAAGCCCGAATTGTGACGATGTTTTGTCGGCGTTTTTGTCGGAAGTCCAAAGAATGTACCCGGCTGCTCCGTTCACGATGCGCAAAATCGAACAAACTAGCAATAGGTGCCCCGTCGGAAGCAGCAATGCTCCAAAAGCGGAAGGAATCCATATGGGAGATGGATTTGGTTGTATTCCAGCTGGATTCCTTGTGACCTATGCCATTGCAGGTACTCTGAAAGATGACGCCGAGACCTATCCCGACCCGGGCACATTCAATTTGGATAGATGGCTGAAACAAAGCAATAATCCTCAAGCTACCACACCACCTGTCTGGGCATTTGGCGGTGGATTTCGAATGTGTCCGGGAAGATTCCTCTCGAATGCCGAGGCGACTGCATTGCTGCGCCGTGTTTTGTGCAATGAGAACGGCTTGGTTTGGGAGTTGAAAGAAAATCAGGATATTGAATATTCTTATACACCGGGGTATTTTCCTAACGACGGATTGCTGATTAGGATTGTTTAGTTTCACTCTCTCTATGAACGAGTTTTTCCGTTTGTATTCTGTCTAGTTCTATTGCACGTTGGATCCGTCTCGAAGAGGATTGTACATTCATTGAGGTAAGTAGTAGTGGTTTTTGTCATGTAGGTGTCTATTTTACTCAGGAAAAAATGTAAATTAGTGAATATGGTGATTACGAATTTCGAGCGCATTTCAATGAGCCAATGATTTGAGTCATTTTGACTTGTTTCTATCGTACCATTGACCAGATGCAGCCCAATGCGACGGATGCTGAAGTTTGTGTTCCATTTCGACTTTGGAATGGTCAAAATCGGAGACAACACCTTTTGGGAGCTTGCGGAATCTCTGTGCCACCCACGGCGCTAATTCATTGTTTCTATGCGGCTGCCGATCCATTATGGAGTAGTATTTACTCCACCAGCCACCTAGCCAATCCTTAGGAAATCCATTTCCGCAGTGGTTGGATAAGGTATCGCATTGTTCGTTGTCATTACTCCAAATACAAACTGGGAACCTCTTTTCTCTGACGGCCCCCTTCATCGATCCAATCTCAAGAGACCGTCTCCTCTGTTCCCATTCTTTTGGATAAGCCAAAGGCACGTGGACGTATCTGATTCCTTCGATTACTGCATCCCACGATAAGTGAGAGTGCCCAAATGCATGGAGATGATCGACCCCTTTGCCGCTATTAAAGTTTTCATGGAGAGAAACTTCAGACCCATAACTCCCATACTCATCTATCCCAAAAAGACGCCCAATGTTTCGAAGTCGAGACTCCAAAAAAATTGATCCTACGCAGGAATGTAATGTGGGAATGGATAAATATCGTTTTTCCGGCATGAGCTCGATTCGTGGAAGGAAATGCGAGAAAGTTAGAATAGGAGCAGCCCATCCGGTATGTTCATCGGGGAATAAATTATCCAAGTTTAGAATTACTTCGTTCAGCCCGTCAAAAAATTTTGCAACGGAATCGTCATGGAGAGATAGGGGTTGCGGCCACTTTGTTCTTCTATAGTCGGCTACCACTCTCCTCGCTGATGGAATTCCTTTCCAGGCAGCGGTATCAATATGCGGTTCGGTGTCAAAGGATGTGTGATGAAATGACAAAAGTGGTATAACCCACACTCCATAATTGGTTGTTGCATTATGGTGAATTGAGTGCGCTTGAATGTAATCTGGATGAGTTTCGTGACACCCTACCTTTACCGGCCCTATCCTCACATCTTCTTCGACACAAATTTGCAGAATTTTTTCGAGCTTTTCAATTGAATCGTTGCATCCATCCCCCTGTCCATTCGAGAAAATTAGTTCATCATCCACCTCCTCGTCTCCAGTGCAATTTGATTTCATCGGTGCATCTTTTTTGTCAATCTTTCTCTTCTTATCGAGCCATAATTCATGGTTTCCCGGAACAAAGGCCACTTCTCCAAAAGTTCTCTTTAATAGCTGAAACGTCCACCGAAGAATGGTCAGATCGTGAGATACATCCCCTGCCACGAGAATCATGGTTTTGTTAAAATCAATATTCGTTGCTTCGTCGATTTTGGCTTCGCTAGAACAAATGTGCCGAAGCCATTCCCGGTTGGGGGCATAATCACAATGTAGATCAGACAAAAGGAAGACTTTCTTGATATGCGGTGCATTGTGAGGAGAAGAACGGAATTTCACGAATCGAGCGTAATGACGCTCGAACACGTCGTCGTCGTCGTCATCGGGAGAGTTTTTTGAGGTTAAACAACGAGGATATCGAGGGGATTTCTTCGAGCACCAACAATGACTAATGCCTACGCCATCAAGACGTGACTTTTTTGGAAACCAACGCCCATTTGCGGGTGAGTGAGAAGAAGTCGCCAGCGAGTAACAAACCGTTGATCTTATTTGCAGTGTAGCCACCATTATTTGTACGGTGTTGTAATAGAGCAGTAGATTCGTTGGTTGGGAATTGGACACCCGTCCGTCGATGGAAGCGATGAGCGAGGCAGGGATGGCTGAATGAGGTCCCTGCGGAACTAAAAATTGCCGGCGGGATGACGTGGTGAGAGTCAGAGATTAATTTCGTGGTTGTGTGGTGGATGCGTGGTGTTAAAAGTAACGATACCCCTATTTTTCCCAGTACTTACCAAACAATAAAATTATTTCATATCTCTCATAATCCACCAATTCAGACCAGTCTAAAGTATGCGTGGCTTTTACTTCATAATCACAACCAAACCTCATCAACACCTCCATCGAAGGCTTCTCAGGCGCATCCAAACAAGATCCGTAAAATGAGCCGTCGATTTGATCTAAAAAAATCGCTGTCTTCAATCATCTCCTCGGAAGAGAAGAAATCTGACGACGATGACAACAAAGACGTCCCCACCTTTCTAACATCGTCTGTAGGACCCAAAGTCGCTGCCATTCTCGACAAGCACGCCGAGTCAATCCACGACGACTCATTCCTTAAAATCATCCGCCAACTCGAATTTTGGCACTCAGATCAGAAGCTTCCAGAGGAAGGTCTCTTGGCGTTGACAGAGCGCCTCGCCAAAATAGCGTCTTGGAGAGAAAACCTTACCAATGACAGTGCGGATGCTGAGAAGTTTACCATTCCAAAAGTGCGTTATGGAAAGACGGAACTTCAAATGCCTATTGTAACCTGTGGAGGAATGAGGGTTCAAGAGACTTGGATTCCCGATGTCATGCCATTGCTTCGTTCCAACAAAGCCAAAGTTGTCAAAAGTGCATCTCAGGATAACTTAAAAAATGTGATCATGTCTTGTCTGAAAATTGGGCTCAATCACTTTGAAACTGCCAGGTTTTATGGCTCATCGGAGATCCAATTTGTGGCTGCTCTTGTTGAGTTGATGAATGAGGGGATAGTCAGACGGGAGGACTTCATTTTTCAAACCAAAGTTTTCCCGATGGAAAAGAAGGCTGATTTTGTGAAACAGTGGAATGCTTCCTGGACGAATGTAGAGAAACTAGGTTATGTTGATTTGCTCTCATTCCACTGCGTCTCGGACGATAAGCTGGTAGACGTCGTGACCAGTGATGACGATGATGGACTGTACAAATTCGTGGAAGGTTTGAAGAAAGAAGGCAAGATTAGGCACATTGGTTTCTCGACTCATGGATCCGCAGAGGTTATCATGAGAATGATCAATAGCGAAAAGTTCGAATACGTGAACATTCACAAGCATTTCTTTGGCGATTATCACGCTGCTGGAACTCCAGATACCATGGGTGGTCAGGGAAATGCCGCTTGTGTGAAGAGGGCGTTGGAGCTTGACATGGGAGTCTTCCAAATTTCTCCGTTTGATAAGGGGGGTAAACTGTACCGCCCATCAGCAACTGTCGCAGCTGCCATCGGACCAGAGTTATCTCCCATTGCCTTCGCTGCGTTGCATGCTTGGAAAACCCAGAAAATCCATACTGCAAGTGTTGGATTTGCACGTCCATCCGATTTGGACGAGGTGATCGAGGCAGCTAGGTTATATGGAGATGAGAAGTCTGATGAGTTGCTTAAAGCAGCGGAGAAAAGGTTGAATGATATTGCCATTGAAAAGCTGGGAAAGGATTGGTTCGACAAGGGTTTGTTGAATGTACCTTCATTCTTCAACGCTTCTACGGACGGACAGTCGCTTGGGCACATGTTGTGGTTGCACAACTGTTTGACAGCTTATGGTATGTATGAATTTTGTTCGGATCGTTACAAAATGCTGGAAGGTACGAAATGGACTAAGGGCAAGAGTTTTGAGGAAAACGTGAAAAAGAATTTGTAAGTGGTTCAATGACCATGAAAAACTCACTTTGAATGGAAACATTTATCTCACAACTCATGTCTTAATTTTTCTTTAGCAACGCTGGCAACCCTGGCCGTTCTTACGACGCGAGTTTTGATATAACTGAAGCTTTAAAAGACCATTACGACCCTGATCTTGCGAAAGAGAAAATCGCAGAATGTCATGAGTTGTTGACCAAGGAGAAAAAGTACACGGAAGAAGAGAAAGCCGAGAAGGGATGGAAGCGGGCTTACAATCTCACGACATGGGAAGAGTTTCCTGGTATGATTTTTGCATTTACTACGTTTCCACTTTACCTCATTTTAAGACTCACAGCCGTGCCAATTCTCGATGATTTTGTATCTTTTAGGAGAAGCCATCAGCATGTCAAATGTGTTGTTAAATCGTATGGGTTTGAAAGATGTCGGTCCCAGCAAAAGATCAGCAATGGAAGCTATGAAAATGCGCACGTCGGTAAGGAAGTTCTCTTCTGTTGATAGTGGTGAAAGTTGAAGATGAAAACGCATCATAGGCATTTCATGTCGTTATGTCATCTTGTCGGCATTGGTTCTATATTTTGGAAATCAT
>JALLPE010000405.1:0-17886 GCA_036940025.1 Conticribra weissflogii
GACTCCAGCCTACTTTAGATGCCTACTGTCCAATTTGTGACCATAATCACTGCTTCAAGCAGACAACACCTTAATTTTCTAACCCAGTACCCATAAACATTGGTCTAAGAAAACTTAATTAATGTATGATAGATTACAATTTTTATTTACAGAATAATGTCATGGCCAATTAGTTGGAAATGGTGGTGACATGTCAAAAGTTCTGCATTGAAAAAATGTATCTGCGTCCAACAGCTGAAAAGAATTTTTATTCAACTCATGTGTCAAAACTGTGGGAGCAGTCATAATTACTGATGATGAAATTCCCTGAGTCTAATATTCCAAAAATTACTTCAGAAGCAAACTGGAGTTATGTATTCAATTGCATTGTTGAACTGTAATTTTGATATCTAAGGTTTGAAGATTCAAAGAAGGAGAAAAAATGAGACATTAAGAACAATTTGCAGCAAAATCACTTCATCTTTGCTTTGCAAGCACACTGCAATGTATCTCATTTCAATTTCTCTTGTTCCCCCCTATCCCAATCAGTTTTTGTTTTTTCATTTTTTAATTGAATTTCATCTCATAATTTTTTGCAGGTAACCTGCACATACCCCATCTTTTTCTGAAGTACCAAATACAAAATGGAAAATGATGATTGATGCATAACTTGCATTAGAAATGACACTGTCAGTAATAGACAAATTCTGTTCGTGAATGTGATCAGGGGGGAGGGGGCAGCATCATGTAGTTGTTTAACCTCACACCTAAGCACAATGATCATGAACAACCACAAACATTCAACTTCATTTAATTCCACACATTCATCAACAGTGACTCACGTGTCAGCTAATAAAAAATTATATCATGAACCTTAGGTACTTTCTGACCTTGTACTATTATGGGACTGTCCTAACTTTAGTTGTGTGCCAAGACCTAATGAGTCTTTAACTCAAGTGAAATGCCACTTCTGTGGTAGTACTTGACTTAGTTGGAAATGTTGGTGGCATGTTGGCAAAATGTTGGATGTGTCAATAAATTTTGGGAAATTTTAAATTTGTTGATATTTTTGTTTCATTGATTTTAAAAAATGAAAGCTTCTATCATGGTTGAAAAAATTTCATAAAAGCTCCTTAATGTTAACTCCAAATCTGTCTACAATGAAAATAGAGAAAGGATCTTGATGATGCCAAAAGGCAAAGGTTTTTGCTTATGAATCAACAATTAAATTGATACCAATTTTTTTAATTTCTTGTAATATGTGAGGAGAGGTTCCTGTGGCTGTGCCAGTATGTAGCTGACCTCACCCTTTGATTAATGGTAAGAGAAAGGATGCAGAATGCATCATGAAATTCTTTCAAGAAAAGAATGAACAGTGGGATGTTTTGAAACATTATATCCATTGCTTTTATCAAGCAGCAAATGCTCAAAAGGCCAGAGCAACTTATTCTGGTCAAGGGATAAATTTTTATCATGTTTTTAGCATTTACATAATACATACTTTTACCAACACATTTGTGTATTGACTATAGATAGGTATTGTATGTCTTTTTTCTATGTATATGAAAACAACTTTTTGCTATATCTGTCCTTTTACCAACATGTCACCAACAGGTCAGACATGTTGGTTTGTGTCAGAAATTGTACCAACTCAACATGTACAACCATATCCAACTCAACATGGTCTAAAGTATCATAGAAAGAGATAGATGATATAACTCTCATGGATGAGAACATGTAAAGACTAAGGCAAAATTGATACAAGGATAAGTGTGATTTTCATATGTATCTAAATAGTCCAATTCCATTGCTCAAAGAGATGACACATGACATACTTATAAGAATAAAAATACAACAAAATTAAGAGCTCAACTTAGTACTTATGCATATATATCATTTTGCTGCATGCAATCTACTACAGGATAACAAAAATCAATTACATGTCCCATAGTTATGTGGGGATGAACATCTGTAAAGGAGTATGATTAACAAATGAATGTAGAATAAAAAACAAACAAAAATTACCTAACTAGGGAGAGTCAATTGTCCTGTATTTCATTCCATGGAATTTTTATTTTGGAACATCTTACACCTCTCTAGAAAATGTTTTAAACCTTTGCCTCAAAAAATCAAATTGAAGATAAGAAATAAGTAGAAACAAAGTAAAAAATCATATGATTCGTGGTTTAACTAATTCACTTCTTGACAAATGCTTCCTAGCCTTTGTCTGCTACTTACTAAATAATTATTTTAAACTGTTGTGAATCAAGAAATGGTGGTGATGTTGCAGACAAGTATAATTTACAATTCAGCATACTTACAACAAAACAAAAAACATTGTTCCCCTTCTTTTCAAAGTGCAGGTATATTTTTTCACAGTATGTATTGTGTCAATATTACCTGAAAATAAACTGAAACAATAGGATCACTCTTATGCCCTGATATGCTTCACCTGGATTCCCATGAATCCTTCTTTGTGGGTTACCATGCCTCTTATATGTATACAACATCATGTGCATGTGCCATGCACCATGAATGTTCCCGCTCTATCCTTCTTTTGCCCTCCCTGTCTCAACTTTTTGTGTGGCTTGATTATGCTGTTTTGTACTATACCTATGTTTTCATAAATCTAAGATATCATCATTAAAAATAACATACACCAAAGAGATACAGTTAACCATGATGATGCTTAGTTGGAAATGTTTAATGTCAAAACAACTCAAAATTTTGCAGCACTGAACACTGATGCACGATATGTCAATAAATATGCTCAAAAAGTGACAAACTTTTGGGCAAAAATGTATATCCTATTGTGTTATTTTCTTTTTTGTGCAATATTCTTCTCTCATCCCAAGGAATTCAAAAATGCAATAAAAATTAATAGCGCCAAATTTTGTTCTTCAGGTTATCATCTGGTGTGGCCTATGTAAAAGAAATCTCCAAATATTAGCATTGAGACAATTGACAATGTCATTAGATTTTTCAGCATTTTGCTTTGTTGTCAACATGTTGGCAACATATTGACAACACGTTGACAACATTTCCAACTAATTGATGATACATGACAGTAAGAATCTTTGCAGGTGATTGTTACTGCAAGGCTTCATAAGAAGAAGAGGGTGATGAAGATGTCCAGTCAAAAAACACTCCAGGATGGAACAGTGATGACAATGCTTATGGTTCTTACTGTCATGTAACAGAAAATGAAAATAATATTGCATCAAACCTATAGCAATATCAAAAGTAGATCCAATCTGTTATCATTCCTGATGAATCAAAAAGATTTCCCAATATGGACAATTTTCAAGGTCCAAACTTGCACCAATGCAGATGCTTGTCAAAAACCAAAAAGAATCAATATTGTTTTCTTGTCCAATATTGACCTTGCTGTGGCAACTTAGAGAAAATATCAGGAGACTGGAGTATGTTTGGTCCCTTTACATTTACAAGACGTGTTCAACGGGCACCACGAGTTCTAGACTGATCAGCAAGAGAATCATGAAGTGATAGCTGATGCCTACATGGACTGGTATTATCAGTGACATCAACTCTCTTGTAATAATGAAAGTGTTCATCATTTTACAGGATCCTAGAAGGAAAATTTTACTCAAAAAATTCTCGCAGGTTCCCCTGAGAAACTTCTCAATGGGTTCTTGATTGAAACTCAACTCCCTGGCAGTACTTGTGTTAGAGCACCTGCCCAGAATCAAATAGAAACTGACTTACCAAACCAATGTGATAAATGCTGGTGTGATACTAAAATAAATGAATGTTTTCACCTTAAAACAGTATAATTTTACCCCCTACTGAAATCTATTAAGCATCTGCACCTATACCATTAGTATCAACCACATAAAAACAAAATTACTCTCATGCACCATTGCCATATGAAAATCATTGATGCCCATCTATCCAATGAAATCCTCAAAATCTTGTTTGATTCTGGATCCACCAAGACTATGATTTATCAGTCTGCATATCCAAACAACTTCAAATGCATTCTGAACATGCCCCTGCTTCAGTTCCAAACCCTTAGTGGGAAGGCAACATCAAATAACACAAATGTACAAACCAACTTATTTTCTATGGTTCAATGGCAACGACTCTATTGATACCCAGGTTGCTTATACAAATAACAAAGCTATTGATATGATATCATTTTTGAATTAATTTCCTACAAATTCAGCTCTATCATTGATTACAATGATATGGTGGATAACTCTCAAGGATCCAGATGATCTCAATCACAAACTTAACCAATCAAAAGATGATAGTATGATTAAACCAGTGATCCTCATGAACTTTGCTCTAAAATTCTAGATGCCTAATACAAATAAAACAAATCCAACAAAATTGAACTGATGCCATTGCCAGACAATTGGAACAAACCTGGCTAATTTGATACTCAAAATTGGTACAAGTTGTCCATGATAGTAGTAACAATTTTACTGGATACGTCTTTGGCAGTTTCTTTGTGTTTTGGGAATCAGAGATGATTCCCCAACCAGTAAAAACTCACAATCTAATGCCTTATGCAAATGAATGCACCGGACAATGGCTTTTGTGTTGAAGAGGCAACAACTATCATGACCACCTCAAACATCAAAAGAAATCTTTCATTTATTTATGATGGACTTGTCACTGCAACATATTTGATGAGATCCACTATCTTGGTAGTAATTAAAGTAAGTATTGATGCCCTTGAATTGTCCTTCGACATCTCTTGCATGTTTCCCTCATTGAAGAAAAAACATTCCTTGCAATGGGTGAGCATCAGCAATGACACTCTGTTGAAAAGCAATCCAAAGTGCATTAACTATGATTCCTTTATTTAACAATAACTCCTGAAGTATAACACCACCACCAACTGGAAACTTGCCATCAGAGCTATCACACAAATGGTACCATCACCATCCAACTCAGAGCTGGTGTGACTGAAAAAATAAACGTTGATGCACCATCTGATATAAGGACCTTCTGGTGTGACTGAAAGATCAATCATAGTTGGAGAGAGTGTAGTGCTCACAGAAACATCACATGAGTTCCATTATCTCCTTTCCTGAGAATCCCAAAATTCCTGATGTCCCCAAATGTTTACCATTGTCTACTTGTGATATTACTGATGCTAGACAGACTGTACCAGGACATCAGACAATAATCCGGCACAGATGTTTGCTGTGCATCAAGATGTGTATTGATATGATATCAAAAATTCCATTTTAGGTTGTCTAGAATAAGTGCACCCTTTTTCCTGGACACATAAACAGTAGTCAAAACCTCTAAAATAAAATCTAAAAAGATGGAAGGTGTCAAGTTATCCAATCATATCCTATGTATGAAGTAATACTACAAAAACATTGCACCTATTAGCTCTTGCTACATGCTACTTGTGGCTATAGAAATTATACTCTCATTCATAATTGAAAATGATTTCAACCAATAAATCACTAAAACATCAAATTTTGTACTGTGAATCAACATTATTGTTCATTTAAACTCAAAGTACTATCCTGATGATTATTACTACATGGTTGGTGATTGGTTGATTAGCATTTCTATCAGAACGTCTTATATCTCAAATTCTATTGTATGTTTGTTGATTTATTTGCAAGCTTTTGTGGATTGAGAACCCACAGTTTAATTTCATCTTTGAAAATATTTGTATTTTGTGTGTTCATGATCAAAAGAGGTGAATCTAAAGAATAATACCAGTTTTTATTGTTTTGCCAGAATTCGAAAGCTCATCATGATGAGTCTTGTATATATTTGTCAACTATGGTATGTACCAACAATCTTGTATGCTAGACATAAATTTCTAACATTTTTCTCCAAAATTTAATGAGTTAATATGTTGTAACAAGACTACATATTTTGTTGTCTGTTTTATAAGAATTTCAGCAAATGATTTATCAATTTCATGATATTCAACTCATGTATCATAACATATTGCAATAAGATTATCTAATAGAAGATTTGATGATTTTTCATTGTTGCATTTCTTTACAACATTGAACCATATTGAAGTCAAACATCAATGAATTGTTGTACAAATTTCCATAAATCTTCAGCCATACCAGTTATGTTGAATGGCAACATCATGAGATCTTGATGATATCTTAAGAGAGGGTCACACATAATCCCAAATTTCTTAAGTCATAGTTATTTATCTTTGCAAAGGTTCATCACAATATATTCATTTTATCTGCAATTGCATTCATCTTGGATGACCAATATTAAACATGATATTCTTGTGGTTCTTGTTCATTTCTATTTTATTGTTTGCATTCATCTCTTTTATGCAAATTCAACAAATCTTATTTTGTCTGCTTTGATGTTCATTTCATCCATATTTCATCTTTGTTTCATCTATATTTCATCTACATTCATCTATATTTCATGGGTAGTTCATTTATATTTCATTTAAAATTCATCTGCAATTCATCAATATTTCATCTACAACTCATCATTTTGTCTGTATTTCAACTGAATTCATTTGCAACAAATCAATTGAGAATGAATTGTGAATAAATTGGGAATGAAATACAGAGTAAATGCATACTAAATGCAGTAGCAATGTATATGAAATGCAGATGAAAAGAAAATTAAAATGACTCTTGCCTGGGAGCGATTTTTTCTTTGATACACGAGGTCAACATTGCATCTATCATGCAAATAGCAGTGTGATAACTGAAATATCTTTTGAAGAATAATAATTGAAAATTTATAACAAAGAAACTTGATCAATAATGAAAACTCAATATAATGTTTCTTATTAATCAATTCTTGTATCTTTTCCATCTGTTTTCAAACATCATATACGAATCTGTGATATGCATCACCATTGAGTTGCTCTTCACTTCCATGCGAATGCTGGTTCGATTGATTAAAAAACTCTTTCAAAATGCTCTCATTGTCAACATTGGCCATTACCTATCGTTCGTTAATCTGTGTTTTCTTCTATTGTTCTATTTCAAGTTGGTATTGATTGAAAACTGAAACATTCTTGGGATAAACCGAACTCAATCATGACACAATAGAAAAATGAGAGTCCCCCCGAAGGACGCTTTCATTTACACTAACACCACAGCAAGACATGTCAAGGTTTCATGCATTAAAGCGATTATGAACAGAGTGTTAAGACAATCTACAAAGGCCAATCAGAGTTGAAGTTACCACGATGCTCACACGAATAACTACGATTGCCAGCGACACTGGAATGGTTCGAGCAGCACAAGGAGAGTTTGGACTGCATAATAACAAGTAACCAACTTGGTTTAGTGTTTGTCTGAAAAGAGTTCCAAATTGGAACAGTAATATTTGTGATAATTCAACAGTCACATTATTTCGTGGCAAAAGATAATCAATTTCCACTAGGACTTTACGTAAATCTACAAAAGAGAATGAGAAATGTATACTATGTTGTTGTATCTTCCGACATTTCAGTTCACGCCCCTTGAAAATCAGCCCATTCTTCTTCGTCTTTCGGGTCTGGTGATGTTGGTTGAATACCTCTGGATACTGCAAAATCATTAGATATGAGCGCATCGAGCATGTTATTTATCTCGGAAGCAATCCTCGATCGATATGCCTCGCAATATTTGTCCAAACATTCCTTCACAACTACGCTGGTCGCACTGCTTTCGAATTGCAGAGACATCTTTCCGTCCTTGAAAATAATATTCTCAGTCTTCGTTTCTGTGAACTCCTGTTGTCGACGAAATGCTACGTGCAACAACGCTCCTTCTGTCGCCGAGGCGATGATAGTCCGTAGAGAAACTACAGAGATAACAGTGCATCGATTAGGATCTCCTTTCTTTGGACTGGCTACGTATATTTCAGAAGGGTCTATGACTATAGCCAAATGGGAGAAATCATTAGATTTGGCTCCTTTGTTGAACGAAGTCATCCTGGGGCTGGCTCTGGTTGGAAAGGACCCGTAAAAGAAAGTTCTACCTCGCAGATCGATGTCGGTTCCGACTTGTGGCAAGCGGGTAGCCTGGATACCTCCAATGACGAGAATAGCATCATCGGCCTTCTGCGTGGTGCGGAATGATAGGTAATCATCCTCATCATACCACCGATTGGATCTAGGGTCAACAACAATCGAAGAAAATCGTTCACGAAATTCTTCGATGCATTTCTTCAAACAACGCTGTTGAAAAGTAACGAAACATGTATGAAAGGAAGAAATCGAAATGTTAGAACACCTGGCACAATATTCCGACAATGCCATCTCAGGAAAGCTCTTACCAAATGAAGAGTGATTCGTATGGCGAACTTAGCAGCCTCCATTTCATTTGAGCTTCCCGCCGACTGATCGTTGTCGATGCCATCGTTCGTCAAAGTATTTGCATTTTCAATCAAGTTCGATGGGAAAAAGTTGTGTAGATGGCACACCATCATAATGTCGTCATTATGACCAGGGTGGAGAGGAGATTGATCTGCAACCTTGGAATACCGCTGCCCGATTTCTATTTCCATGAACTCAGCGAACAAATCGGTAAGAATTTTACTTTGGGAAAGAGTTCGAGAGTATGCTGCAAAATAAGACAACGACTCTCCGAGGGCACTTATCCATTCGGAAGCCTTGCAATAATCAATGAAAGGATCGTGCCTTGAGTATCGCAGATCCTCGATGTCGCTCGAAAAAAAATGATGATAGATAATTCGTTCCACAAGCATCATTCCAAGTGACGAAAAATTCTCCATCGCTCTTGCGAGTGCGTTCAATGATGGAGGGTTGGCATCTGCACCGTGAACAGCTGCCAAATCTCTACGCAAATATGCCGCTAGCGACTTCTCAAAAGGAAAAAAGGCGTCCAAAGTGTCGAGCACATCGCCGTCCATGGCATCGTTCTCGAGAATTGTAGCAAATAGCATCGATGACAGAACGGAATCTTCTAATGCCGCTTGTCCGGCGAGCATGTTCAACAGAGACGATCGAAATGGATTAGGCACGAATTCATTGGACAGGAGATCCGCCTCATTTCGAGTGTCGTCGGTGGCAATCCTGGGGTCGGGACCGCCATCAACACCTTCGTCGACATGTTCCACCGCTGCATTGGGTGCCTCGACGGCGTTGTCATCATCTGTCTCGACAGAGTTGCTACTTGAATCTGCTGCCAACGATGGCGATAATGCTTGCTTCGAGCCGCCTCCTCCCGCCCCGGCATCCGCTTCCTGTCCACGCGTTTCGTCCCTTGACCGTTCTCCATCCCTCACACGAGGTTCTCGATTCGAATACGAAACGATCTTCCTGCCCGTGACCAATGCATTGAGGGCGGGAGTGACCACGAAGAAATCCGTCGAATCCAGCACCGAACAGGTATCTCGAGAATCATCGCACCACGACTTCGGATATCGTTCGTGAAATACCACGGTGGCTGCCATACGAATTAAGGGCGGGTACTCGACCATTCCAAATAGTTGAGCGAGGAACCACAGGGACGCACGGGTTTCCGCGATCGCCTTGTAATTTCGTCGCAACGTTCGGGTGCCAAAACTCGTCGATGCACCCGCCGCCGATGGGGAATGATTCCATCGAAAGAGCACCGTGCCCACCACGACCTCGCGGATGATTATTTCGCACAATCGAACATTGATGACGCGGATGGAACAGGAGAGAAGGTCGTCGACGAATCCCAGCCAGTACCGTACTTCCGAAAGAAGTCTGGAGATGGTAGGGTTCGAGAATCGTAATGAGAAACAGGAAACATTGACGGAGCGGAGCACAACGGGCTGACTCGGTGCAGATCTAGTATCATGCGAACACACGGTACTTACGACTTGGCGACGTCGGCGTGACGTTCCCGCGCTTCCTCCTTCGCTTGACATATTTCCGGGTGCGCGCTGTGTGCGGAGCCGCTCCTATGATGGGGATGCATCGGTCTGCGATTCTCATTGTTCAATGACAGCGATGCCATGATCAATCGGACAGAGCGATTGTAACACGATATGAGATTTTTGCACATGTGGGAAAAGAGCATGTCTTGCTCGACGGTGAGAATGGAGCATGACGGAAGGAAGGAACTCCTGTTCGACGAGGACGACGACTTGGTTATTTTGGAATACGTGGGTGATTCGTCTTCGTCTTCGTCTTCGTCGCCAACGCCAACGCCAACGCCAACCAGCAACGATCTCACATGGACATCCGTCACCCGGCAAAGATTCAAAATAGCATTCATGGCCGTTGTGCGAACGAGCGAACCGTCAACGTCGCGGAGGGAAGAGCCACACGGAGAGACCAACACGTTCACGGCCGCGTGAAAGAGTGGCATGAACGTCTCGGTGCTTTCCATTCGTTTCGCGTGGTCGATTGTTGGCCGTTGGCACAACAGCAGCGGAACGCAAGAGGTTCCGTCGTCGCCTCGCAATTTCATCACGAGGCCTTTGATCAAGGTGACGAATGGCGGTAGGAGCTCCTCCAAGGCATCCTCTCTCCATTGACTCAGCGGCAGCATCCCCATGATCAATTCGTTCATGTAATTATTCGATAGGAGATACGTCAGCGACAGAGGGGACGCGGTGTTGAACACCAACATCGAAAGGGTCTGAAGAATCTGAGCTTTCACGGAAGCGGTCCACGTGACACCCGAGAAGGGCGAGGAGTCGTGTCCCTCGGACACGTCTTCGCGGAGGGATGACCAACCGCCGATACCGTCGTTTTCGTCTTTGGAAGACGTCGGCGACGCGTACGGCGGAGGTCGACACAAGAACGAATCCACCAACATGGGCAAGACGTTCTTTTCGCAAAAGTAGGCGAAGACCGACTCCGCCGCTTCCATCTCGTCGTCGTCTTCGTCGTCGTCGTCGTCGTCCGACGACGCTCCGTTTTCCTCCTCCTCCTTTGAAATCTTTTTCCCTCGAGTCCTCGCCAACGCGTTCCCCTTCCATCGTTCGCACGAGCTGACCAACGCGCCGACCTTCCGCAGCCCTTCGCAGACGCTCTCCTCGGTCGCTCGGGCCATGTCCAATCCCCGCAGTATCCCGTCGGCTTTCTGCGAATCGCGACGGGCCATGACGGCGAGGTCGGATCCGACGGCGAACAGGTGATGCTCCTGCGGGGTGACGGGCGCGTAGGCCGAGCGGAGGCGCCACGCGAGCGTCGGGGAGAGGTGGCAGAGAGATTCGAAGGCGGTGATCGTCATGGTCGACTCGTTTCGTTGGGGAGGTTGGGATTTGTCGGCATTCGTGGGAGATCCCAATTCGATGTCTTCCATCGATGACGACGGGGCAATGTCCACATCGACCATGTCACTGTCATCATTATATTCTTCTTTCTCTCTTTGGATTGCTTCTTCTTCTTCTGGTTCTGCTTCTTCTGGTTCTGCTTCATCTGGTTCTTCTTCTTCTGGTTCTACTTCTTCTGCTTCGGCGTCGGTTGTTGCGTCGATTCCTTCCTTTGCCAATGTCACATCCTCCTTGGCACTCGGAGCGACATTCGGCGAATCGGCGATCTGTCTGCCTCCATGACCGTCGCCAAAACTCGCAGATCCCGCCGGAACATCGAAATGCACGCCGTCGATGCTTCCGACGTCCACGTCCATGGAACCGATACTGATGATGTTCCTCGACGACGTCCCCGCGGCGCCGCTGCCGCTGCCGCCGCCGACGACGACGGCGCCTCCGGTGTGATACCTCCGAATCCCATCGTTCGACTCCGTCGTCGCCCCGCCCACGCCGTTCCCCCCTCCGCCCACCGTGAGCCGCCACGATTTCTTCGAATCGTCCGGCGAATACGCGTAGTCGTACCCCTCGTCGTCCGAGCCTTGCACCGTGATGGTTCCCCGGTTCTTCCACCGCCACGCATTGTTGTGGTGGCTGTTGTGGTGGCTGTTGTGGTCGTGGTCATTCGCGCCGCCGCCACCGCCACCGGTGCCAAGTCCGTGATGCGACGGGGCCATTTCCTCCAAGAGCGAGGAGTAAATCCGGCGCAAATTGGCCACGGACAGTTCCTCCGATGGACAGTCGTTTCTCCGACGGTGAGTCACTTTCGCCCTCCCGAGGGGGAGAGCGAGGGCCCGACGGAAATTGGACGCGTTGGTGACTTCTTCCGCCGGGCGTTGTCGTTGTTTCGGCTTGGGCGTCGACGTCGGCTTGGATCGGCGAGATTGGAAAACAGCATTCGGGGGAATCGAAGGACGGAGGGATGGCAGGGCGGTGGGAAGAGAGTCCTCGGCGGTGTGTTTCGGTGGGAGATGGTTTTTCCGCGAGAAAAAGGAGGACCATCCATGGGCGATGGAAGTGTGGGAGTGTTCTTGCGGGTGCGGCGTGTCGTCGTCATCATTGGATTGTGGATTTTCCGTTATGGAGGCAGCAGAGCCGATCATGGTCACGGCAGTAGTATGGTAGTATGGTATGAAATGATTATTTCATTTTTGTTTTTAGGGTTGCGTGTATCGCACCCCACTGTAGGTATCTATAACCATGCATTACCAGAGTGGGTTTGACATCGAAGTTTCCAAGTTGAAAATTTATTAATTCACAGCCAAAAATTGACTTAAGTGGCCAGTAACCTATCAAAATGACGGTAACAACATAAACTTTCCACTATGTTATTGTACTCAAAAGTATTGTATTCGTAAGTTAGAAGGCTTTTTATTAAAAATTTCATGTCAATCCTGGATGTGCTAGGTACTCGAATATTTCGAGTGCACCGACTGTCGTAAGAAGACAGTAAAAAATAATACTATCTGTTATATTTTATTGTATCAAACGTTTGGGTAACATATGTAATATTACATTGATACTGTGTACCCCCTATTCCTACAGTGCAATGAAGCGAGCCCTTTTTTTTCAAGACTTTCCTCTCTCTCAATAAACCAGTTGCTATCGCCTCCCAAGAAATCGACATCTATATTTCTTTTCTACACAGACCCAATTGCAGCGTTGGGCCCATTCATTTGAGGGGTAGCGATAACTTTATTTGTCTCGTACACAGCGTAAATGATGACTTTATCTTTTGTATTATGGCCTGCATCGACCAAGTCCCGTTGAATTTCACCGCGCTTGGGGCTGTTGGGAAGGTATTGCAAAAAGCATTCCATGTTTTTCCCTTTATTGTTCGGATATGGGACCATCTCCTTAATCATCTTGCATGTATCAATTCCCGAAAGCCCTGGTGGTAACGCATTCAATCGTGTGGTCATATGAAAGCTTGGTTAACCGAAGAAGTAATTGAAATAAGAAGACCAAAATAGATTGAAAACTCACCCAAGCAGTTGATCGCGGGAAGTTTCTGGCAACCCTGGTTCACAATCGGGCCATTAGCTCGTACCTCTAAGATCTTTTGGATCCCTTCGTTGGTAGAGCAAGCAGGTTCAAAGTCTCCACCTACTCCGACATCATTTAAAATGTTTTGGCGCCATTCCTTCAAGCCTGAGACATATTCCACCTGTGAATATAGCCGACGTTTATTTTTGTTGTTGCCTCCACTGTTGCTGTTGGAATTTCCAGTTCCTTGCGACCCATTATTCTCACCACTGCCTCCATTTCCATTGTTGATTTCGATGGAACTGTTCGGATTTCCATCACCATTGATCCCGTTGTTGTTGTTGTTGTTTCCTCCGCCATTGTTGCTGCTATTATTGCCATTGCTGTTGGAATTGCCATTGCCTTGTGACCCATTATTCTCGCCACTGCCCCCATTTCCATTGTTGATTTCGATGGAACTGTTTGGATTTCCATCACCATTGATACCGTTGTTGTTGGTGTTTCCTCCACCGTTATTGTTTCCTTCACTGCCGTCGTCACTGGCTTCCGTCACTGTGGCAGTGTCAGTCTCATTGTCAGTTTCATTGTCACTCTCATTGTCATTGCTGTCATCGCCTCCTTCATTGTTGTCTCCTTCGCTTTCGTCACCACTGGCTTCAGTGACTGTGACTGTGTCAGTCTCGTTGTCACTCTCATTGTCACTCTTATTTTCATTGCTGTCATCGCCTTCTACATTATTGTCTCCTTCGCTTTCGTCACCACTGGCTTCGGTATTTGTGACGGTGTCGGTCTCATTGTCAGTATCATCGCCGCTGTCTCCATTATCAGTACCACCAGTTCCAGGCTCATTTGGCTCATCGTAGTCGCACTCGAGATCTTGCTTCCTCTCACACGCTATCTTGGCCCACTTTGACGGCTTGATTAGTTTCTTGCTTTCCTTGATTGCAACTTCATCAGTGAGAGGCTCTTCCTCGTCAACGCACCAATCGTACTCGTAGAAGATGCGACCGTCCTTGTGTTTTCCAATGCACATGCCGTTATCATCGATGGGAACTACCCAAGCATGAGCCGTGGGAGAATTTTTGTTGCGAGTGTATATGATAACCGTCTGGACCGGGAAGCTCAAGTCCATAGAATCCAGCTCTGCTTTGATTAAATTCTCGCATTCGTTCGCGTCTCCATGGAGGCATTCTGGCCATTGATTCTTCGTCAACGCCACGAGACGCTCGAGTTCAGACATGGAGTCGAATTTCACGAAATCTTCTTGATTCATAATTTGACCTCCGAAGCCCATATTTTGGGCGAAAGCTACATTGACAGAAGCAAGAGTAGCGGCAGCGCGAAATACGATAGTGGGGAGCTTCATTGTAAGATTCTTATTGGATTATATGAATAGTGGTTTTTTGAGCTCTTGTGCGAGATTCATAAAAAATAACTTAAATCTGTAGTCTACTATCTCTTCTCTTGTGAGAGATGATGATTGCTTACTGCCTTTAGCAACACATATATAAAATATTTTATATATGTTTTATCTATATCTGAAAGATATGAAATGTATTGCATGAAATTATGTCTGAACTGACTTCTAGATAGTGAGGGGTATCGTAAACAATGTCGAATTGGTCATTGGTCATTGGTCATTGGTCATTGGACATTGGTCATTGGGAATTGGACTTTGGAAATTGGACATTGATTACGTGAAATTGGACGTTTGAAACTGGACTCTGGATATCAGTCATTGGTAAGATATATAATATTGGACACATGTTCATCTTTTATTCCCCTTATTGCCAAAGTTGTATGATGTTACTGGTCATCACAATATGGACACAGTGAAAATTGAAAATTGGGAATTTGTGAATTGGATACTGTAATATTGGACAGCATTTTCTGTTGTCATTGTTGTGTTTTATTTTTGATTTTTTTGTCACCCAAAAGGCTAAATGTACCTCAACTATGACCCTGATCATTAATTTCATAACACCCATTTTTGCCTTTGACAACATCTATCAAATGCAGAATTTCACAAGGATTTCAAAGGCTCATTGAAAGGGGAAAACAAATTCGACTTGACCATATATTGATGTCCAGTGGTATCCAAACAGTACTGAACACAATGAAAACTAGGCAATATAACAGAACAAAAATATGTCAATACATTTCAGTTCACTCATTATACCCAGGACACTTGCACTTGTCCTTCAGGTGTTTTGTTTTCCCAGAAAATCATGCTTTGATCTCAAAATTATAGACATTGCTACCTAACAATTGGTGAGAAAATTGCATTTAATGTGTTAAAGTTTTGCCTCAAACGAGCATATTAACAACAATCAATCACAGGAATGAGGAAGAGTGAGGAAAGGTCAAATGAAAATTTTGGGCTGTATTTTTTCAGTTGACATCCACCATGCCCTAAAATTTTCTAATCCACAAAATGGAATTTGCTGTCACAATTATTCCAAAATCTTTTGTACTATCAGACAAATATGACATCTATAATGATTCCTCCAATTCCAACCAGGGTTGGGGGTTTAGTGTAGGAGGAGGCACCTCTCTGGCCATCATTCCAGCCCTTAGAGGCACAACAGAATCTGTTTTCTATGAGAAGTGTCAGACACAAACAGCTATCATGAAATAGGCTGATGTCATCAGCCTATTGGTATAAATGGACCATCTACTGGTAGCATGGCACCTTGCAATTTTTCATGGGTTTTGGGTGGATATTTTGTTTTCTGATGAGGATTGATAGTCCTGATCTTAGTCAGAATCAGAGAATGGTATTTGCTCTTGTTTTGGAATTTGTGAAAGTGGTTTTAACAAAAGATCACAGAAAATGCTGTAGGAATAGGTTCTGACTCATGATGATTTTGTAAGATGAAAAATCAAACCATATCTAATAGATTGTTAATGAAAGCTGCTTACTTTTTGGAGTGGGCAAGTTGGGTCCAAAGAATCAATTTTGATGCATGAAATTAAAATTGACTGAATTCCTTCCCCTATAGTAAGTATTAGAATTTTTGCAACAATTTATTTCACAATAAAGAATTTAAGACGTCTACTTCTATTATGGCAGGTTTCTGCTTCAAGCCTTGTGTATCATTTTTGAGTAAGGACAGTCAAAATATTTTGATCTATCTGTTGGGCATGAAGTTTGTCTGGAGCAACAATTCAAAAAAGTCTGGAATATCTAAAACACTAAAGAGAAATGAATAGACATTTTTCATTGCAATATGATTTTATTTATCAATATTATGACATCAATTGACCCTTATTTAGAAAGTTACATCTTTAGATCTTGTCACATGAAATTGTACAAGGAGCTTGCATCTACTTATTGGTCCTCATTCATTAACCACGGAATACCACTATATTCTGATTAATTCACAATCATCACTTGTGTAGGAAGATGTATTATATTTGAGTTCCTTTTGCTCGCACTTGAATTGGAGATGTCTCTCATGTAACATCACCACAATAGTTCATTAATGTACAACAGTAAGAGATGTCAACCTAGCAATAATTGAATCTTATCACACCATCATAACAAATTCCCCTAAAATTCAAAGATGAAGTTGTAATTTTTGCATATTCCTGCATTTTCATAATATCATTTTGTAATTTGATCACAATAATTGATTATACAAATTTCATTCCAAAACATCTTTCTATTTTTATCACTTTGCAGGAAATCATAAGAATTATCAAAAAAATCACATTAAATGTGTAAATTGCTCTAAAACATCTTGAGGACATTTGAGGACATTGATGATGTTTAGAGACATTAAGAAAATCTCATCCAGGACTAAATTGGTGAGAGTGAACTCACCCTGTTGACTAGAATAGATCACAAACATACACATTCAAAGTTGAATGACAAAGCATAGAGCCAATCACTACTTTGCTGATCAAAGGGCATTGTAAAGAGGAATCTTGGCAAGGTACTTTAACAAGTAAATCTTTGGTGAGCCCCATTTCACTCAAGAGGCAACATGCAAAGTCACAAAGCTCTCTAATCATGAGGATGTCCTTGAGGTCATAAGAGACAGCACAATTCTCAAGAGAAACCACATTGGTTATGTTGCTCCAATAGGATATGTGTAAGTAGGTGTAATTGGTGTTACCAGCATCAGTCCTCTTGTCATCTTTGCTCCTCTGAATAAAATGTTTTGCTGCACCAAATCCAGGCTTCGAATTCTTGTTGGCAGCAGTGTAGTTTGAGGTGAACTGCTCGGAGCCTTCATCTCCTCTGTTTTCTTACTTGACTACCACCTGATTAAGCTTAATTTCTGTAGGAGTACAACCCATAGGAAGGCAAAAGCAGCTACTGTTTGCTTGCATGATGATGTCAGAATCATATGAGGGAAGTATTTGTAGGATTGCTCACGGTAACTGATAAATACAAGGTAGATCTCTCAAGGTCTGAAATCAAGTCACAAGGTACTTTGTAGGTTTTGTTGATCTTCTCATTTGGTGAGGGGATCATAGGTGGTGTTGAACTTGGAGTACTTGAAGCGTCTTGGGCTTAAGCAGAAGTTAATCCTGCAGGTGAAAGATCAGCTTGAAAGTTGAGATAGGCTTGCTTAATTCCTTGCTTAGTTGGTAATGTAGTTTGATGTGATGTTTTCAAAAAGTATGTCACGTCACAGTCACAAAGACATTACGTGTAATTACGTGTGAGAGGGCTGCGTCACAGGG
>JALLPE010000406.1:0-17886 GCA_036940025.1 Conticribra weissflogii
TAACTATCACAATTATTATCTGTGATAGTTGATTCAATCACGTTTGCAAAAAAAAATCGCTAAATATTCTTTGCCAATCCATTATCTTCCAGGTCTATGGGGAGGATGAATGATTGTTTTACGTATTACGAAGATGTACAAATTTTATAAATTTATACTTGATTGTGGTAGTACGGTTTTAAAAATCTTCATGGTCACTCTGCCCTGTCTGTGTCATCTTTTCTTGGGCTTCGCGCACACTCGTCATCCATCACCACGAGAGATTCAGGCAACCCCACTCTTCATTCCGTGTCGTACATCTTTTCACAGAGATCTAGGTAGGTAGTATCGTATCTGCTCCTAGCAATCAATTCGTTTACGAGTATGATGGTGTACACCAAAAATCATCATTCTCTATTGGAATCTAATACTGTAACATATAAGAAAAAACCAACACTAAGACGTCCACTTAAACTCGTATTACTCTTCTGACGCACTCTTCCATTGGAGAATTATTGTCTTCAGTGGCGTCGCTGACATTAGTGCTCAGAACAGCACCTTGCTTCCAACACTCAGCACACAGCACCACTGCGGCCATCGTCATAACCATCGTCATAACCATCGTCATCGGCATCAGCATCGCCATAGCCGTCGCCACCACTTTGGTATCACCCTATCACACGAAACGAAACACCCCCCCTCAAGTTACAAACTATAATGAGGCGAAGAAAATCGTTTTGTATTTATCTTTATAGCTTGTTTTTGACCTCATCATGCATTGACGCCTTCCCTACGAATCATCTGCATTTGTCCCTGCGAAAAAATCAACATGAGACAAACAATCATTATTCAGCGCCCTTACTACCTTCCCGATTAGAAACGATGGATGCGCACACCGGAATAAATGTAGAATCTGCTGTTCCACGGGAGAGACATCTTTTGATTTCCATCGCCAACTTGATGAATGAAAATGCCGATTACATTGGAAGGTCGACCACCCGGCAAGTGTTGCGACTATTTCAAAACAAACTTTGTATGCCAATGAAAAATGGTTTGAGCGTAGTTGACAAACAACTCGGTCGAGAGAAGAGCAGATTCGGCAAGAGAGGGGGAGATGTTGCAAAATTGGGTAGAAAAATTGCGACAAAGTCGATTGGGCGGAAACTACACAAAGTTGCAGGTGATCAAAAACCTGTCGATGAAACATCATGTGTTCATAGATCTATTGCGAGCTCAATGAAAGTTAGTGAAATATTCCAAAAGTACTCTAACCAATCCGTAAGACATAATTTCAACAGCAGCAACGGTATCGGTGGAATCAAACCCGAACGAAAAGGTTCAACTTTTATGACAGCTGCATCACCTGTATCTCGAACTTCCAGGGCAGCATCAATAGCAAAAGTGTCGTCCTTTGCGCGATCTTCACTGACATCTTCATCACGTTCAACGGCATTGAACAAGATCGAACAAGCATCAACACAGAAGTTATTGGACACCTTGATTGATGAAAGCGTAAGGACGTCAAGCCGAGAACCAGTCATGTTGCAGTTCAATCCAAAGAGGGGATGGGTAAGTGTATCGATTCATGGAGAAGATTTGATTTCTCGGTGAAATTATTGGTGAAATTTCCTCCTTTAACCTTGATGTTTTTCATTTGATCCTGACTTTCATATCGGTTTTAAAAAGATATGGAGGCAATGGCGAGGAACAGTCTTTTCTGAAACTTGGAAGTCTGGTCTACTGAATATGTGTCTCGCAATATCTGTAGTATTCCTTTATCGAATATACCCGGGGATGAAAGATTTGCTTGAAGGCTTTTCTATTCTTTGGGGCCAGCTCCTCAGCGTGACAACTTTCACACTCACATTCTTTCTTAATCAAAGTTATGGCTTGTGGCGAAAATGCTATGATTACAGTCGAAGATTGCAGGGAAGGCTAAACGATTTGGGGATGACATTGGCAGCTCACGCAACAAGGATGACTTCCAGCAGTCCAGATGTCCCTTCCACGTACACCCCACAGAGTCGCCAAGCACTCGAACTTGTCTCTCGCTATGTGAGAGTGTTCAATTTGTTAACCTACGCTTCCTTTACGCGATCGCACCGCCCCATCCTCACTCCTCGTGGTATGCGACGTTTGGTTGAGCGAGGTATACTGACTTCGAAGGAACGCGAGATTCTGACTAATGCGGAAGTGCCAGCAACGCAACGTCACAATGCTGTTTTGGTGTGGCTCATTCGTTTGTTTTTGGAGGGGCGTCAGACCGGTGTATTTGAAGGAGGAACGGGATTTGAGCAGCAGTTCATGGAGAAGTGTCATGTGATTCGTGCACAGTATGGTGCAATCGGAGACGAGTTACAAGGTCGCATGCCTCTGGTAAGAACTACTTTTGAGATGACTTTGTTGTCGTTAATACCTACTGGTATGCCTCACATTTTTTCCTCATCTCAGGCTTACGCCCATATAGTTCAAGTTTTGGTTGACGTTGTTTTGTGGATGTATCCTTTTATGGCACTGTCCACTGGTATGGCATGGCACATTAGCATAATGGGCACTTTTTTACTAACGATGTTCTACCAAGGTCTTTTTGACTTGGCGAAGCAATTCCTCGATCCATACGATAATGAGAATTATGGTAAAGGTGACGATCCGCTGGTGATTGATACCTTGATCGCTGAGACAAATGCAGGTTCTGTTCGATGGATGAATAGCTTTCAACAGCAACCCTGGAGCAAACAGCTCTTGAAAGATGGAGAACTCTTTGATTCCTTGTTACCTCTTAGAGGTTACTCCACAGAGGAGTTACTAGAGAGAGAGCAGCGGGAAGAAAGAGAGCGTCAAAAGAAGGAACAGGAGGTGAAAGAAAAGAAAAAACGGATCGAAGACGAAGAGAGGCAAAAAGCTGAGCGATTGTTAATGGAACATTTCACGAGAATCGAGAACGGGACAGGCAGTCTTCTCGATAGGGATACAGTAAATGGAACTGCAATTTTGGTTGCAAATGGAGAAGTAATGAAAAACAGTGATGGCAATATGAGACTTCTAAAGGAAGAGAAATTTGCATCAAGGTCACTCAAAGCTGTTGGCGACGAGGTACGAACCAATGAAACATTTATGCACAAGGTATTTACTCTTGAAGACGGGACAGTTGTGAATCCAGATTCTATTATGACCATCAACAATGATACAAACTCAGAACTGAACAAAACGTCCACCGATGAAAATATTGAACCATCGACTCAGTCTGCCGATATCGCAAAATCATCGATGCAAGAATTTGATCCATTTGATATTCAACAAGATTCCGTCCCGCCAGTACTAGACGGCTCAAACGCAATTGCCTGGGAAAAAATTGGTGCTTACACACCAACTTTTGAGAACAGTTTGGAAAATGTTGACGTAGATTGGATTAACGCCACCGTAGAGACTGGTGCGAATGAACAAAAGTTACTTGACGAAATTGACTTAGCCATCGAAGATAACATTTTCGAGCCAAACGTCATTGAATGGTTCGATGAAATTGATGAAAATGGAAATGAATACCGACTGTCCCAAATGTTGGCGGACGAAGAGTGGTCTGAAATAGATGATAACGACGAAAACAATTCATCCGAGAACGAGACAATGACTTATGAAGAATTTGCGAAAAAAGCAACAGCAATCATAGAGCAAGCTGAAAGTGAGTTGCAAGAAACGGCGGAGGTAATGAGCGCGTCACCAGGAATGGAAGCCGAGTTCGATGCCAAAGTACGCGAAGAACTGAACTTCGGAGAGTCTACGTCATCCGTGACTAAAAGGAAGCCGTCTAGGCAGGAACCTGAGCCTATGTACGACCAAACCCATTTAGACCCTATTTCTCAGCTTTGGGGAGCAAGTCCGGACGTTCTCGGTAGGATAAGACTGGATGATGATGAAGAGAAGGCACAGCGTATTATTAATCAAAACGTTGACTTCGCAAATATCTATTCTCTTTGGGGACAACCTTTGCCGTCTAAGGCTTCAATATCAGACGAAGAAGAAATCACTGCTCCTTCTTTCGAAGGCATCACGCAGATGTGGCAAGACACTCCGGTGTCAGTCAAGAGAGAAATGTTTCCCTCTTACCTTGAAGAAAAACCTGAACCATCTTACGATTTTTCATCATTTGATGGCATTGAATGGTGGGACGAGATTACAGATGATGGAAAAGAATATCGGCTTAGCATGATGCTTGCTGATGAGGAATACTATGAAGCAATGGAGCCGGAAGAAGACAAGGGGCCCATGACATTAGAGCAGTTTGCAAAAGAGACAGCAGAACTAATCGAGCAAGCAGTAAGTTTTGTTTATCGTGGCCATTTCAATTCCAAGTAAAATCTGACAAATATTTGTAATAACACATCTCACTAGGAGGACGAGAGGAAAGAAACAGAAGCAATCCTCAATGCACCCCCGAATGCAAACTTTTTAGAAGCCGACGAAGACCTAAACGAAAAGGCAACATCCGCGATTGAGGATTCCGTTGCAAATAGTGATGAATTGGAGAAAATTATCTTATCTCATTCTGAACATATAGACCCACAAGTAGTGAATTCATCTGAGGAGTTTATCTCGGATGATGATGTTCATATTCTAGAAATGGATGATCCGAAAAATGAAACCGACCAAGAAAAAAGTATAACGATGAATTACGAGGCAATATCAACAAGTTACGTCAACGATAGCGGAAATCATGACAACAGCAAATAAGTAATCTTCTGACAGTGATAAATGTTAATATATATAAGTAGGGTTAAAAGAGCGGTAGAGAGTAATGAAAAAGGGGATTTAAAAGGAGTTGAAGGGGAGGTTTGAAATGACACGAGGTGTTGCATTCGTCCCCGAAAACCCTACGAGACACGCTTGTTCCACACGTAAACTAGATTCGAGTTATAAAGGATCTACCAGTTCCTAAAACCACGAACTGCGACAAACGAGTGTACACCAGTCGAAACAAAAGGTTTTCCCCATCTGAGTGATTCCATGCGCTCGTTGAAATATTTACGACCGAATAGACGACGCCTTCCATTGTCCCCAGTCACTTCGTCGGGATTGCATTCAGGGCTATCAAACACAAACTGGTACTTTCCAGACCCAAATACCACTTTATCATCAGCCACGTCGATATCACCATCCATGTTGAGAATGGAAGAGATGCCTCCCGATTCATCCTTGATGGACATAGTGTTCTTGATTCCATTTTCGTTGTTGAGTACCATTTGCGCAAGATCACTCAACGACACGCACGCGGTCTTATTGGCATTATCATTCGGGTCAATAACCGTGATGGCCGAGACAGTACGGCCTTCGGCGACGGTACTGACGACATTGCCATCTTTGTCGGTGAGAATGGCATCGGAACCTCGACCAGGACTGCCTCCGACCTTAGTTTGGATGGACGCGGCAATGACGTCTTGGGTGTCCTTATCACCTCGACGTACGACGAGGCCAAGGGTTATGGCCAATGCGACAAGAGCAAGGAGATTGACAATGTTGATGATGGTGAGGTACTTGACCTTCTTTTCCATCCCGCGTTGTTTCTTGACAAGATCGATGGCGGCAGAGGGAGAGATCTCGCCGGTATCATCATTGGCCAACTCTCGAGCTTTCTTTTCGCTTTCGCTGAGGAATCCCTTTCCGCCTCTGTCGAATGTTTTGGAGACGGCTTCAATTGAAGATGGATATGGTTGTGGGGAGAGGCGAAGAATAGGAAAATGCGGGTGCAATGATGTGAGTAAGTGTTCTCGCACGAATCATAAAAGGCTTTGCGAATTTTTGAGTAGTAATTGCTCACCAGATAAACGGTTCGATTCGTCGCAGTTGGGAGGAACAGGCAGTCCTTGAATGGTGTCCAATGTCTCTTCATCAATCATATTTTTGGAACTCATCATGGCCAAGATGAAAGTTGTATCAAGCTTCAACGGTATTTAGTTTCTTTCGAACTTAGAATGATTGTGATTGTGATTTCTTCATCGAATGAGATTCTGATCAGTAGATGTGGTTGCTATTGCTGATCACACTGGAAGTTTTCCACGTAAGTTAAAATGCTTTGTTGGCTTCAGAGTTTTATTTGAACTCGCATGGTTTTTCTTTATACCATCGATGAATGCATCGCTCGCTGACAGACCTCCGTATTTTGTGTTTGGAAGGAGGTGCTGAAATTTCTGAACGATTCATCAAATAATGTCATGCAATTGGAAAGTGAAACGAGCGTTTATTTTGTAATGAAAGCTGCATCGGTATAAGTCCATTTGAGAGTAGTTGGGAATATCGATGCACGAGTATCTTGAGAACGTAGATTAACGGTGAGGTCAACTAATCGCCCCAAACTGAAAACTGATAGCAACTACTCTCTTAATTTACATCACATCATTGGCAAATTAAGAGGTTGAAATTTTTCGTGAGTCATTTACTCCTAAGCGAGTCACGACTTTGCATGGGATCCTAAAACCTTGAGTTTTTATTGTGAAACAGAAATAAACATACCAGAAGAATTGAAGAATGAACAGAAACAAGTCTTTGGGAATGCAATGAAACATGGACGAACATGCCTCTAGTCGTCTCAAACGATGAAATGGCAATGAAAAATCATTAACCTAACCATTTTTAAGACAGCGATGATGTCACCATTGGCACATGACAAAGCGGCACAAGCACAATACCCCTAAGAAGACGTAAATAATTCGTTTGATAGCAATATTTCATTTAGTCTCAAGTACTAAGTACATATTATTCATCATATAACAGTTGCATTAGTCCAATTGCGCCTTGCGCGTCAAAAGAAGTATGATTAGTTCTCCGTCAAGTAGGTGTGTCTCGATCTATTAGCTTCATCTTAACGAGGCTGCCCGTGCTTCACCCGCTAACCAGAGTCGAGTTACAAAGGATCTACCAGTTCCTAAAACCACGAACTGCGACAAACGAGTGTACACCAGTCGAAACAAAAGGTTTTCCCCATCTGAGTGATTCCATGCGCTCGTTGAAATATTTACGACCGAATAGACGACGCCTTCCATTGTCCCCAGTCACTTCGTCGGGATTGCATTCAGGGCTATCAAACACAAACTGGTACTTTCCAGACCCAAATACCACTTTATCATCAGCCACGTCGATATCACCATCCATGTTGAGAATGGAAGAGATGCCTCCCGATTCATCCTTGATGGACATAGTGTTCTTGATTCCATTTTCGTTGTTGAGTACCATTTGCGCAAGATCACTCAACGACACGCACGCGGTCTTATTGGCATTATCATTCGGGTCAATAACCGTGATGGCCGAGACAGTACGGCCTTCGGCGACGGTACTGACGACATTGCCATCTTTGTCGGTGAGAATGGCATCGGAACCTCGACCAGGACTGCCTCCGACCTTAGTTTGGATGGACGCGGCAATGACGTCTTGGGTGTCCTTATCACCTCGACGTACGACGAGGCCAAGGGTTATGGCCAATGCGACAAGAGCAAGGAGATTGACAATGTTGATGATGGTGAGGTACTTGACCTTCTTTTCCATCCCGCGTTGTTTCTTGACAAGATCGATGGCGGCAGAGGGAGAGATCTCGCCGGTATCATCATTGGCCAACTCTCGAGCTTTCTTTTCGCTTTCGCTGAGGAATCCCTTTCCGCCTCTGTCGAATGTTTTGGAGACGGCTTCGATTGGAGTTGGAAGAGAATGCAAGAGGGTATGGACGTGAAGGAGAAAAGAAGATGAATTGAATGTGAGGTTCCTCTTCTGATCACATCTAAGGACAATTTTTGAATCATTTTGATCAGTTCTCTCGGATATCGTATCGACTTTTGACTCACCAGATAAACGATTCGATTCGCTGCAGTTGGGAGGAACAGGCAGTCCCTGAATGGTATCCAATGTCTCTTCATCAATCATATTTGTGGAACTCGTCATGATCAGGTGGTAGTTTTGAAGTATTTATGCTTAAACAGTATCACAGAATGATGATATTGTGACTGCTTGGTCGGGAGAAATTTTGATCAGCGGATGGAGTTGATTTTGCCGATCATATTGAAAATGTTTCTTTTGCAAATTTAAATTCTGTTTTTACTCCATGGTTTTATTTTAAATTGTTAACTTTTGATGATTCAGTTGTCAGAGTACCAGTTATTCATAACTTGCAAAATTATCTTTGGTCGGCTCGAAACGAAAGTGAAATAATATCTTCTTCCTGCTACTAAAAATTCTAATTGATTTCATGTGTCATTATAATGTCAAAATTATGGTTTTACAGTATAGCTTTTTCCAGAAAAGCGTGTTTGTTTGCCTGCTGAGTAATTTGTTCAATTGCTGACGAAAAGGGAAACAATAGTCATTAAACAATCCTGTCGAATGCCAGTAACGGATGCCTGCATAGGCTTATTCTGGCCGTTGAGATTTCAATTGCACGAGTCTCATTAAATGTCAGTGATGTATATTGTAGGATTTTTTGACTTCACGAAACTGTTGCTTTTGACTGCTCAATCACCTTACTACGTCAGAATTTTGTGTCAATAATGTCGTATTTCTCGGTTGTCCATGTCACAGTTCATCCGTTTTCGATACCGATGTCTTAGTATATATCTTACTATCGACTTCAAGTTAATTCAATTTTGCCTAACCCAAATAATATATCACTTACTACTCCTACTCATTTACATGTAACCATCAGAGAATCGATAATTTTCTATATGTTCTGTACATATTCACAAAAAGTAGTCGAGTCACATGATAAGAACAAAAACCTTCATTGAATAGATTTTTGTTATTTCCCTTTATATTTTTTTTGATATTGGCTCAAAAAGCATAACGCCTCTACTTTTCAACTTCCACCCATTCATCCGCCTCGAACTTGTCTTCTTTTTCGTTCTCGTTTTTGGCACCTCCCATGAGCTCTTCGTCTTCCCCCAACAGCTCCAACCATCCCATCATATGCGGACGACCTATGGCCCGATCTTCGGGCACGAAGTATCGTTTTGTCTCTTTGGCCGGTTGTTTCGGGTCGGGTTTGCCTCCGAAACTGAATCCCAGTAATTGAGAGACTTCCTGTTGATTGGAGAAGTTTTGCAATTCGTTATCGGGGTGAGAGAGACTCGATGAAAGAATAAAACGAAAATTTCATATTCTCAACGGTGCCGGATAAAACTGTAATGTCAATCGAAATGTCAACTAATTCCATTGACAAGGCGATTCCAGTCGTTCAATCAAACCATCATCCGGAAACCGAAAAAGTCCTCAAGTTCACAGACATGATTCCTCGTTAATTGACAAACCACTTATGATTCCGAATACACAAAAATGCCACCTGAATTGAACGGGCATTTCCCCAATAAATTCAACGGATACCGACGAAATACCGCAACACCAATGAATAACATGAAACCAAACAGCATCAATCAAACCCCGCCAGCGACCGATTTGACTCACCCCCGAAACCTGCCTCTGAATATCCTCCGCACTACCCGCAGTTCCCTTCTCAATCCTCTTGGCACTATCCAAAAACCTCACCAACGAATTCTTATCATGATCGAATGTGTACGTTTGAAAAAAACCCGGATTCGTCTCGTACTTCGTCCCCCTCACGTTCCCGATATACTCCTCGTACGGATCCCTCGCCTCCTCCGTTCCCACCGCCGAAGCCACGCACAAATTCCACAGTGTCATGGTGATTTCCCCATAGGGGTCGATTTGCATGTTGAACATTTGTTGGTAAAGTCGTCGGAGTCCCTCGCGGAGGGAGGAGGGTTCGACGTTATTTTGGGGGCAGAATTCCTCGAGCATGAATTGGCGGAGGGCGGTTCCTCCTTTGATGCCGAGTGCCGATTCGACGAAACGAACTTCGGGGGGGAGATCGTCGAATAATTCGGGAGTTTGAACGAAGGATTGACACATCTTCTGCGCCATGACAACTATGCGGCTGACTTCGTCGAGGCGGAAGATGATGGGCGGGTTGGGTAGGTATCGCTTGGGGTCGCCGGTGTAGAGTTGTTGGAGGAAGTAGGAATCGTCGTCGGGGATGGATTCCAATTTTTGGGCGTCGGTGTACTTTTTCTCCCAGTGGGCGACCATGCTTTTGAGTACGAGGTACGATGCCGTCCGTTCGTAGAGTTCGCCGCCGCAGTAGGATTTCATGTCGAGGTTTCCGAAATTGGGCCCGATTTTGGCTTCGGCGTTGAGGAGGATTTGGCGAAAGGGAGCGGAGATGTGATCTTCCAGCAGGAGGAAGTGTTTCCACAGAGTTCTGTATTGGAGGGCTTCCTCTCTCTGGAATTGGGATTGAGCACGGAGTTTCAACCGTCCGAGCGTTTTCTTCATGCGATGCCCGAGGTAGTCGCGATTGGCGAGTACGAAGTCCACGGCGGGGTTCGAGATTTGCGGATGGGGCGGGATGCCGAGCCATTCTTCGCCCGTCTGCGAATTTTTCAGGGGGACCGTGCAGGCGTCGCGAAGCCGTTGGACCATTTCGGGCACCGTGACGGAGGACCAGTCGAAGCGAAGGCTTTGACGCGTCTCGGGAGGGACGCCGGGGAACATTTGCGCCAGACGGTACTCCGGGCCGAGGGAGGAGAGGACGACGGCTTTGCCGGTGACCTTGTCCATGACGTACTTGCCCTGTTGGATGCGGGCGATGCCCGTCTCTGGGTCCGTGATCACGGTGCTCACGTCGGGCTGTTGTTGGCCCGATCCGACGGGCATGTCGCTGACGCTCGCGGCGCTGGTGACGGATTCGCCGACGATGCCGTCTTCTTCGATGCGTTTGCCTTCGAGTTCTTGGTCCAGTTTGGAGGCTTTGGGAGGAGAGTTAGCGGAGGTGGCCGTGGCGACGGGGATCTTGGACTCGGGGACGTCGGAGGAGAACCCGATTTCGCCTCCACCTAGAAGGATGGGCTCGGCAGATTTGGAATTTTTGGATGCGCTGGCATTGGCGGGGGAATCGTCTTCTTCGTCGATGACGAAAGAGGGACCCGAGCGAACTTTTTTCTTCTTGTTTTGTCGTCGTGCTTGGCGATTGTAGATGGCTGTCGAAGATGGCGAAGTTGATCCGGCGATGGAAATCGGGGGCGCGAATGAATCGACGCAGATCAGTGCCGCGGCGATGGCGACGCCGGAGAAGACGAGGCCTCCGATGGAGAATCGGAAGGGCGTCATGGTGGGAAAGGGTTGAATGTGATATATAGTTATGTCGAGAGGTGTCTGTCTCGATGACGGAACAGTTTCTAAGGTTCAACGTGGCACATCTTGTTGACTTTGTGCGTTTGTCGTCTGTCCATCGCAAAAAACATACTGTCTGACTTCCGTCAAGGTAAAATTCCCGATTGTAAAAAGTTTCGATTCTAAGAAGTGTTGTTAAGAAAGAGCTGAATAATCTTCGTACCTACCCTACTACCTAGTACCTAGAAAGTGAGAGACAGCGGTACGACGGTATGGTACGTGGCAACAGTTCTCAATGCTCCGCGTCTGACTGACGTAGTGTGTTTTGAGTTTCATGAAATTCCAAATTAATTCATATTGAATTATTAATGTCTCAGGATTTTATGAATTAAAAATAGAAAAATACTAAATCAATATTCTTATTTCTGTAGAATCAAGATATGGGTGTCGGATATAATATATTTTCTCAATAACACATCCTCATTTTTTCGTTGACTCGTCGCTGTGAGTTGGTCACAACTTTTTTGTTGCAACTTTGATTTCTGCATCTACTCTGCCTCAAAACGCATAAAATTTATGGTTCCCGACTACAGCTCATTTGATGCAATTGATCAACAATATTTAGTCACATTATTATTACTCTAGAAAGCAAGACAAGAGCAATCAACATCGAGCAGGCACTAAAATAACAGGCGTTAAACAAGAGAACTATCCACCATGACATCGTCCAAAAGGTCAACCGCCACTGCCACCGCCACCGCGATCCTCGCCATCCTCGCGACCTCTTCCGTCCCATCATCTCGAACGCAAGCCTTCCAGCCGTCTTCTCTCGCGACATCTCCGACACGCAACAACAACATCATCATCAGCGCAGGCAACAACGCTCGCGGAATCAAACCAATCTTGAAAATGGTAGAAGGAAACGGCGAAGAACTCAGCGAGGTGGAAAAACTTCGTGCTGCGGCTGCCAAGGCACGTGAAGAATACGAGCGCCTTTCCAAGGTGAGTTCGGCGAAGTTTCGTTGCACACTGGAACAAACCTAAAGAGTTGCAACCACTAACTACGTAATTTTTTGCGACGTGCACACAATGTAAAATTTCGCGACATGGACATTATTTCATACAATTCACTGTCTACAAAGGAAATGGGAAAAGAAATAGCAACGTCATCCTCCGCCTCCACGGCCACGCTCACCCCACCCAAGTCGCTAACCACCGCCGAACTCCAAACTCTCGCCAAATCCATCGACTTCGAATCCGGCGACGCCGCCTCCCAATCCACAGCCCTCGACTCCCTCGTCTCCTCCGGCCGATTCTCCCTCTGGAAGAGCGCCGTTCGACGCAGCCCCTCCTCCGGCGGCAGCAACAACATGATGAGCCTCCTGCAACCCTTCCCCGTCTCGCTGCCCAACCTAGAATCCCGCACCAACGGTCAAATCACTCCCGAGAGTCTCAACATCGGAGGGCAATCCGACGTCAAATTCGAAGATTTTCGAGATCTCACCGTGGCCGTCGTTCTCATTTCTTCTCTCCTCGCGGTGTTGTCCCTCGCCTTCCTTCCCCCGAATCTGGGCGCAGGGCTGAGCTACCTCTTGGCATTGATCCCCATAGGGTTCATCGGGGTGGGGAGCACGGCTCCCGGATTGATTGCCGGCGCCATTCAAATGGGTAGGGGGGGCAAGGAAGAGGGGGAAGTTTTGAGAGAGAGGATTTGCCGTCACGAGGCGGGACATTTTCTTTGCGGGTATTTGTGCGGTTTGCCGGTGAAGGGTTACGAGGTCAACGCGGATACCGGCGTGGCGTGCGTGGAATTTCACACGGATGGGAATGCCAATTCCAAGGGAGAATTGTCGAACGACGAGATCGCCGCGTTGGCGGTGGTGGCCATGTCGGGAAGCGTGGCGGAGATCATGGCATATGGGAAGGCCACGGGCGGTGAGAACGATTTGTTGGAGTTGCAGAATTGTTTTAGGAGAAGCGAGGAGTTCATTGGAGCGGCGAAGCAGCAGGATTTGACGAGGTGGGGGGCTTTGACGAGTTATAATTTGATTAGGAATAATTTGGGGAGGTATGAGGGGCTGGTAGAAGCCTTTAAGGAGAAGAGGAGTTTGGCGGAGTGTGTGGCGATTATCGAGGGGTCTTCTTCTTGAGGAGTTGCGTTTCATTGAATGTTTGAAATAAGAATTGTGAAGTATTGCTCAAGGGTGATACGAAATCTAACTTTCTCATGTTGGTAACATGCCGTGTTGGCTGTTCAAACCTTTTCGTGGTTAACTAGTGAAAAAATACATCATCTTTGTTTTCATCATGTTGCTATCGAACCTCCGTTGTCTTCACTTAAGTTTGGTTACACGAATCAGCAAAATTTCGTCTTCAACACCAACATTATCTTTTCCCATTAATTGATACAGAATAGTTACCAGTTTCTCCCACCTGGTCAATTCATTAAAACCCGCTGAGTTAATGTGAATTTTGGATGAGATAGCACCTAATTTTGCACTCCAATGATAGCTCTTTCTTGTAATTTCTTTCGACTTCTTCACCTCAAAATGTTCAGATATCGTTTTCTGAAGTTCTACTACTTATTCAACACCATACGCACAACAAAAAGAAAGCAAAATTGTTGTTGTTGGCTTGCATGGCTCTGTATTTATGCGTTATATGCGGTCGTTATAGGTAATTCGTAGTTGTTGGGTGTTATAGGCCACAGTAAAAATACCTCTAGAGAATCTTCTTTGCTCGTTCTTGAGAGATGACAAAAGATATAAACAAAACCTGAACTCTAGGGTAGCAGAAGAATCCAAAAAAATCAAGAAGAGGACGAACAAAAATTATTACCTCACCGTCCTTAAAGATTGATCTAAATTATTATATATATCATAAAATTTATTTGAAAAAATATTTTTATAGGACTATGAATCAAGAATATATTTTTTGTTGTCAACCAAGATAAAAGTGCTCTTTTCATTACCTAAATGATGACGACAAGAGAACCCCGATGAGGATCGAAAAATAAAGTCCTCTAGGATATGTAATGTGATACCGTGGGTACGATTGTTATTAGGAGAAAAATCTTCGGTGTGGCTGGATAGTGTATTTTGCGACCACGCCCCCCCAATCATCAAGAAGGCAAATCTATCATCTCTCAGTATTACCATACTATGATGCATGATTATACAAAACAATAACTGCAAAAATAATGTCTTCCTCCATAGTATTATTTATCAAGACATAGTAATACAAAACTAAAACTGCGAAAATCACTTGAAATTATAGAGTGTATCCCATCATGGCGCTTTTCGCCATACATCAAATCCTATCCACGACAAAATTGTCCCATTTCGTGACAAAACATCATGCTTCCCTATCTCGCGTCTTTTCCTCCCTCCCTTCCACAGGTATGAACCACAGTTATCCGGACGTGAATTCTCGTCCCTTCCGCTCAATGCTTTACGTCCCTGCATCCAACACACGCGCCCTGGAAAAGTTATCCAAGTTCACATCCGCCATGAAACCAGATAGCGTCATGTACGATCTCGAAGACGGCGTCGGCCCTGCCTCCAAAGACGAGGCACGTGACAATCTAGGGCATTTTTTCAGGGATAAAAAGAAAAGTGGAGATTATCCTAGCCATTTTGGTCTGGTCCGGGTCAACCGCATGGATACGCCGTGGTTTGAAAATGATACTGCAGCGGTGGTCGAGTTCTTCAAAGAAGATTTTGATAACGAGCTGGTTCATGGAGTCATATTGCCCAAAATTGAGGGATGGGACGATGTCAACGCGGCTTCGAAACATTTTCAAGACTTGTTCGGAGAAACCTCATCATCATCACCATCGAAAGATTTCAGTCACAGTAATCCAACGGCAACGCCACCAATCATCTCCCCGATCCCATTCTGGGCCATGATGGAAACTCCTCAGGCGATACTATCGGCTTCCTCGATTGCATCTCACCCGAGCATTCAAGGACTCATCCTCGGCACAAACGATTTGAGCAAAGAAATTCAACTTCGACCTCATAGTCACAAAGCGACAAGATCGGGGTTGACGACATCCCTCCAACTCACCATCCTTGCGGCAAGAGCACATGACAAACTGGTGATAGACGGAGTTTACAACCATTTCAACGACGATAAAGGATTTCGAGAAGAATGCAACCAGGGAAAGGAATGGGGTATGGATGGAAAGACATTAATTCATCCCAATCAACTTTCTGCGGCTAATGAAATTTTTGCTCCATCGGACGAGGAAATTGAATACGCCAGGCGGGTCTTGGATTGCTGGGAAGAGGCATCTAGCAAAAGTAATGAAAAATTTACAGGTGTGGCAGTTTTGAATGGTTTGATGATTGAAGAGCTGCATGTACAGAGCGCAAGAAAGCTTTTGGAACGAGCTGATTCAATTTCTTCGTTTGAATGCGCATAGTTTCCGCAAAAATGTTGCGCGGTCTAGCTTTTCTATCTCTGATTGATTTTCAGATAATGACATTTAAGCCAAGAAAATAATAGGGCAATCTCTATGATTAACAAAAAATTACAAATCCAAAGATTGCCCCCTACAATGCCTTCCAATCATTCCAAATAGGTGTGGTTCTTGTTCATGACGAATTTGTAGAACTGGATTGGCACAATATCAGGTAAATCATTTTGAGTAAATTTATTGAATACATTCTGTTTAGTGACTACCATTAAGCAATAACTAAAATATTGGATGAGCCATATTGGTTGTAAGAATCTAACTTAGAACATTGAAGCAAAATCATAGTTGATACCTCACATGAACAATCAGTGTTGGAGAGGTAACTACAGGAATATGTTTGCCCATGCCTGGAGGAAGAGGCCTCGTTAAGACAACTTTACATACTTCAATTTCTTCACTCTTCACCATCCTTGGCTCCATTGCCACTATCACTTAGAGGAAGAGGACTCAGTGAGCATGCATTGTCATCATCAACTCAATTGCCACCATTTCCTGGAGAGAGAGGTCTCAAACCCCAGCGGGCATGCTTTATAATTGTCAGCCATCAACTAAAGAGAGAGGACCCAGTGGATATTTTTCATCATTGTCACATTGATGATTGCCATTGCCTGGAGGGAGAAGACCCAGTTGAAAAGCTTTGTTAATGTCACCTCAATCACCACCATCACCTAGAAGGAAAGGGCCCAGCAGGTATGATTTGTCATTGTCACTGTGATTGTTGCAATTGCCAGCAGGGACATGCAATAGCCCTCCCGCTAAGACATCATACCCTGATGATGATGCTTGCCATTGCTTGTGCAGTGATTCTTGCAGTTGCTTGCTGCCACAATATCTCTTGCAGCTCTTGGTATGATTACTGCTTGTAATGAAGGGTTAATATTGGCTATGCCAAAGGTTATGCCACTACTGATGCACCCTTTCCTGGTGTCAAGGGGCCTTGTGACTCATCCACAGAAACATATCCAGTGTAAGTTGCATCCAAATAACATGCCATTAAGGTTACATTTGAGAATCAGCCTGCCATGATTAATTGTTTGATTGACAAAACTCCAGTGAAGATTTCTAATGCTATGACCACCCTCTAAATGCAACTGTAGTCTTGACCACCATGATGGTCAAAAACTTGAGAAATGGGACCATCGGATGACAATGTCCAACCCCTGATTAATCTTATTTTCAACCTTGCGTTTCAACAGAATTTCAGCTTTTGGAAAATATTTGACACATAAAATCCTAAAATTGGATGTAGATTCATCAAAAATTGACTAAAATTGATTGGTAAGCCTCTGGGCCTTAAAAATGATTACATTGAAGAATATGCAAATTTCTTTCTCAATTCAAAATCAATATGTTGGTATAACCAATGTTGACTTTATTCAGTGCCATCAATGTTACTAAATACATGCAGTCCTTTCCAAATACACCAAACTCTTCCATTGCTCCCTTAGAGTTTCTCTCCATCAAAAGTTTAGTATTGACCTCAATCCAGACACATAACCTGTGCATTAATATTCAAGAAAGAACTTGACTACATCAACCAACTTGGTATTCCTGAGCCATGCACAGCTACTGAATATGAGTTTCTGCTTTCATCATCTCCACAAAAGATGGTTTTATCAAATTCATCATGGACTTCCTTTGAATTGATAAAATGATGTTTTGAAAAAAATTGCTTTTTCTTACCAACCATTACTGATATCCTTAACCTGTTTCATGGTAGAAATTCTTAACTAAAGTTGAAGTCTCTATGAAATACTATAATTGAACTTCATGATTGCTTTTCCACAAAAATATATGGATGGCTAACCATAGGCGTAAAACATGCTACTGAATTTGTGCAGCAAGTCATGGAAGTCATTCTTTGCAATGTTAAGGACACTGTCATTTGATTGGATGACATTAGCACATTCTTGCCCACTTGGAAACACTATTTTATTTTCCTTGACAAAATCCCTCATCACCTTGAGGCTAATGACTTCACTGCTAATACACTCAAATGTAAATGGTCCATTGATTTTGATTGACTTGGCTATTGCCTACCCCAGTTTCTTTCAATCCCTGATGCAAGAAAATTAATGACATCTTACATGTCCAACAACCTAAAATCTCATGACAATGAGCAGCTTCCTTTTGACACTACCAGCAACTGTCATTTAAACATGCACATGACCTTGCCCTACTCTCAAGTAAACTTGTCAAATTATTCTTCCAGTGAACAGTGGACAGTGGACAGTGGACAGTGGACAGTGGACAGTGGACAGTGGACA
>JALLPE010000408.1:0-17886 GCA_036940025.1 Conticribra weissflogii
CTTCTCCAGTATTTGAACCATTGGTAGCTTCATCTTCAAATAATAAATTTTTGGGTCCCTCTCTAAGGACAATGCAAAATTTCCTTGAGCAATAAATCTATTCATTTGGGATAGATGCCAATGTGAAAAAAGCAGATTTTGTAGTTTGGTCTCCATGTGTTGCATCAGAGACCCATTCTGGGGAAGGCTTGGCTGATTCTAATCTGTCCATGGTGGAGAGAAACATGCAACATGCATGCAAGGCAAGGAATCCACCAGTGGTGGCAGGCCAATTGCAATGATTACTCAATACCATCTACTACTATACCATAAAATTATACTATCTGTCAAAATGGAGCTTGTTCCTTCCATTGTTGTTGCTGCCTACCTACTTACCTTCTTTTGAGAGTTGGAATAATAATATATTATATTGTCTTTGTGTGATTTTGGGGTGGGTTTCACATGCACTTGGGTGGTAGGTTCTTTTTTATTATGTTGTGCCTTGTCAATGCCACATTCCAAAATAGCGGTGATGATCATATCATAGCCAGGAAGCAGATAATTTCAGTTTTGTCCATCAGATCCAGACAGACTAATAGTTTCACAAACCTTATTTTTGAGAAAAAAGCAAAAATACATTTTTGCAAACATTGAAATTAAACTAGCTCTGGTTAGTAGCACTAGCGTAATATAACATAAAATCTTGAATGCTTTGACTGCTTCTTTCCATCAATTAAATGCCTGCATAACTTTTCAAAAATTTAAATGAACTAAAATTTTTGTTGAAGACACCACCACACCCTATGTTCTACTCCAATTTTTCAGGACTAAAAAAGACAGATTGGTTAAGACAATATGCCACTTTTTGGAATTTCATAGTTATTTCTCTTACAATATAGATTAGTTTTAGTCTTCCTCATTTCAATTATTTTTCTTGTCCATTTTTTCATCACCATGTGCAATACTTTTCAATTTTTTACTTCAATTTTTGTTCCTTTTTTCTTTTTATTTTTTCATCATTTGCTGATATGCTTTCCATTACTCGGCAGTTGTTTCAAGACAAGTTATATCTTGCCATTTTGGATTCTTTTGTGAAGGAATGAGGGGATTTTTTGTTTTGTTAGCCCATGTTCCACATGCTCATCAGCCAATTTAATAAAAAAAATTCCTTCAATCGACATCTGATGACTCCCATTTGAAGCATATAAATTTCAATTAAATTTAAATCTGTCACCAGGGAAATGTTATAGGAAAAAGAGGAGAAAAACATATGATCAATATAAATGACTGCATTTTTGCCATATTGGTTGCCAGCAACCATTTTTCATCTGTATCAAGCTGGAAAGATGAAGCTGCTTCCAGGGATTTTTATTTTACTGTCTTAATATATTCAATAGATCTATATGCTCTGAGTATTATGGTGTACCACCGGCCTGTTGTTTTTTTATTCTGAATCACAGTCACCACTATTTTGAACCATAGTTTTGGGGCTCCACCCTGTGGAATACCAAATATCTCATCACTTGGACCAATTACAATCAAGATCACTTAGATAAAGGTGTAGATCACAACCCTATCTACCATGGTGTATATTATTTTGACATAGACTCAGTTATTGCCAGTGCTACAGCATCAAGCAGAGAAAACTTCCATTGTTCATTTTCAACATGTCAAAATTTGTCACTGTGGTGGTGCAGGCTTGCATGCATTTGTTGTTTGGGGCTCCATCATGGTGGATTGCCCATCACCTGAAAATAGTTCACATTTTTGTAGGACATACACCAGGTCCTAAAGAATCACTATTTTGAATCACAACAAAAATTAAAGCAGTAATTGATGGTATCATAGAAAATGATTCCACTTGATTCAGAATTCCATCAAATTTGTGAATCCATTTTTGAATATAGTTCTACAATTTGGGCTAATTTATTTTGAATGATGTAAGAAGAGGGGGGAATGTTTTAATAAAAACACCCCAAAATGACTTCAAATATTAATGTATGCATGGTCCAAAGTAATGAAAATATGGTAATAATATTGAACTCTTTTATGTTATTCTGGAAATACCTATCAAGTGAATTCCCTCAATAGACAACTTCAAATCCTGTGTATGCAAATGGTTATATCATGATGATAATTTTGTGATAATTTGTAACACAAAGTGGCAACCAAATTATAATGACACTTTTTGGGGGGCATAAAAATATCATCCTTTTGCAAGGTGGTAGGCTGATGACCTGTCATTATGTGATACAATCCATGATCATGACTGGCAATTATCCTTAGTTAACAGCAGTATGAGGTTTGGGCTCAGCTCATGGTCACAACAACACTAAACAAAGGATACAGTGATGATTAATGTTACATATGCAAGTATATCTTTGGTTTTTGTACTAATTTCATCTCATGTTTTTTGGTTGATATCATTATTTACCATTATAACCTTAACCAGCATCAGCATAGGATGCAAATAATCTTTTTTCAAATCAGAAGATAAATTTCAACTTTGTCTACACAGTCAAATAATCAAAATTATGTATATTTTTGGTCTGGAGAGGATTACTCCAAAATTGAAGTATACTCAAGATTTCCCAAAACAAGATTCAGCAAGAAGTTTGGGGACCAAAAGTCTAATATATTCTTCACTTCAAAGGACTGAGCATTGCTTTTGTTTCTTGTATCAATGAATTATCTCAAACAAAACAAAGATGTTTTATCAGCCCATGAGTCAATATCAGCATTATGAATTCAACAAAAACAGTTCTATCTTTTAATGAATTAAAAAACTGAGGAATAGAATGATGGTTCTTATTCAATGCATTTGATGTGCAAACTTTGACACACAAATGAAAATAGAACCAATCCATATCAAGGAATCATGAATAATATATATATTTTTGGTGAAGACATGTGTGATTCACAGGGTTGAGTGTTGAGTGAGGAGCAAGTTTTGAACTGGTGTGATACAGTCATGTTGATAAAATGGATGTATGATAGCTGGTTCACACTAATATCTCCCAAGAAAACTGGAACAACATCAGTACTAATGATACTGATAAAAGAAGATAGGAGAGTATGTTCCAAGCAGTATCTTTTCTTGCCCCATATATTTAAGATATAAGGAGGTACAATACTGACACATAAACTGATACATATTGTGAATTTTGAAGTGCCATATTCATCAAAGTAGCTGGAAAAACCTTGATACAGTCCCATACGCATCCATGTATTTTTATTCTGGTCATAATTATATTATGTCTTTATGGAAACTTGAAAAGTATTGCTTTGCAATGTATCCTTTTATCTAGCACTTTTTTTATGAGCGTAAAAATTTGTTTGGACAATTTCTCAGGCATTCAAATAATTTCAATGCAGATGATATTGGATACTATTGGACATTGGATGAAATTATTCATCAAAAAGGGACATATGATAATAAGTGGCCTTTGCATAAAACTGGTCTTTGTACAGAATAAACACTTTGTAATTAAACCCAATACAAACAATTTGTAATTAAACCCGATACAAAATTCTACACAAATGTAGCATTAATCTGTTATTTGTTTAAAATAGGTTTTCTATAACTGTAACAAATGGCAGAGAATAATATACCAAACCTGCATAAGACCTTCCTTGGAACAGCCAAAACCTGATAACACCAACCACAGGATTTTCACTTATTTGGAAAACACCATTAACCATTGTCATCATGACTAGATTGAACTAAACTAATTTAAAACATACAGACCTTCCCACCATGTATTGCTGCCTTGATGTGTTCAATGTGCAAAGAATTTGTGATCTCCAGTTTTTCCATGGTAAATTTGCTGATATCCAATAGTAACAAAAGCAATGATGTTTGGCATGATGAAAAATCTCTATTTTTGAAGAATCATTCATTTGAAAATGATGTATCTTGGCTTTTCAATGGGTTTATTGACTTCAATGCACTTTGTTGGAAAGAGAAATCAAAACAAAGTCATTGATTTGATCTAGAAATTATTGAATGATTATTGGATCCTTACTACAATTTAAATGTTGATAGCACGAATGATAATATGCACATATTTTTTGCATTTCCCAAGTTAGGCATCTGCTGCTGATAACATCAATTCCCAGGATATCTTGTTCCCTTTGATGTGTATGTGAAATTGAGTAAATATGTGGTGAAAGCCATCAGGTGAATTTAAAAATCTTGAAAGTGTTGTTTAATTTTTTATAAATATTTTTCATAGGATCTACAACATTTTGAAATAGGAATTCAGAACAAATTTTTATGAGAATCTTACAGCTTGCCAAGTATGAAAAAGAAACCAGTAGAGTAAAATTTTCTTTCAAAAGATAGTAATTTACCCTTTAAGAGTATTTGTATGCAAGGTAGTAATATGACAACAATCAAGAACAAAATTGTTAATTATTATGAATTTAATTGTTTGTGTTCCAGATCAGAATTTTATGCAAGAACACAGGTACCAGTTTGATACAGTTAATGGCATGTGTGTTACTGCCTTGATTTTTACCCCATGTCCTTTAAGCAACAAAAGACCTACTTGTTTATGAATATGAATATTTTAGTTGAGCAAGTCATATTCAGCACAACAATAGCATTCCTTTGGTGTGCAGTAGCTTTCTACAATCCACCAAAGAGCTGAGAAATGGCTTCACAGCATCACGTGGTGACCAAAAATGAAAGAAATTTTTACTGCAAGAAAATCACCTTGCGCAACATTGCAAGTTGGACCAGTTATATCAAATATTATTGCATATAACTTCAAAGCAATGCAAATGCCTCGCAGAAGCGTCCATTTCAACAAGGATGAACAGGCAGCAAAAGCAGTAGCATTGATGCTGTGTAATCAAAATGCATTGGTCCCCAAGTCCATGTCTGCCACTGTTTGGAATGCACAAATCATACAATTCAACAAAGGGTGATACATGATCACAAAAAAGTTATGATTCTATTCCAGCATCAGTCTTGAAGCAGTTATCTCCATTCACAAATCTCAAGATCAACATCATCAGATAATCCAAACAGCAATAATGCTAATGTCCAAAAATTGACAGCAGCATCAGCACTCATCCAGATGTTGGTATCTTCTGCAAATATAGACTCAAACAACCAACAAAGAAAGAAAAGGGAAAACTCAAATTGGTAGGGGTCAAAGAGTTCTGTCTTGACTAATTACAATTGAGGCAGAATGCATTAACAAAACAAATAAACCTAACAAAGAAAGTATTGAGGAGCATGTGTCATGTATCAAGTTTAGAAAAACCTGGGTTCTGTGAATGGAAACAGCATTTTGAAATTCTGTGATGAAGTTGAAAAAAATATTACACAATCATCAGTGCATGGACAGTTCAGTATTATGTCTAAAATGAGAAGACTTGGGTATCACCATCAAAAGGACCTGGTTGTGGAATTGGAAAAGATGATTTCAAAAATCTTCTGATTCATATGATATCTAAATTAAAAATAAATCAAATTAATTTTCAAGAAAGTCCTTTTCCATGTCTTGATTGATGTTATGAATTTACCAAGCAGAAGTGACCACCTTATTAAGAGACTCCAAAATTGCACAATTGACTTTCATGTGATGGTGTGTCATCCTCTGGACAAGTTATGCAAACCTTACATGATAGTTTGATATCTGGGGGAAATTCTTGGTGTAATTTTGTTTGAGACAAGGCAATATGATAGAAACATTTTCGTCAATTATATCAAAAGTCAAGAATTTTGAATTTGGATGAGAGCTGCCTTTCAATGGATGGCAACTCTCAGAAGCAAGACAGTTGTTCAATGGTGACATTTTATGATGGATAATTGGCAGTTCATGGATTGATTGCATCAAAATATTCACAATCAACCACTTTGATTACTGGAAGCACTGTCCTGAGAGAAGTCCTATCCCCACACTTCCAACTTTACACAACTGCTAAGACAATCACACAGGCAACTGGAAACACATTTGTCTCAAGACAGTCTTCATGGGAAAGTGTGGATATGATAAAGCTAAAACATTCACTTGTACATTTGAATTGAATGAAAAAGGTGGGATCAAAGAAGTTGAATTGGAGATATATCTTTCAATAAACGTCATTCCACTTTATCCAGATTCTCTTGCTGTCATATGAAAGAGAGTCTGCAACAAACTTGATACTTGTTCAGAAAAGTTTAATAGTGCATTAATAGCTTGACTTTGTTTGCAGGGGATTTATGTCTATCTCACACCAAATACAACTGAATTCACACAAGAAAAAGATAAAAGCCATGGTTTGTGAAAGACTAGATTTGGTTCTAATTGAAATGAATGTTGAACCAACCATCTTTTGCTCCATGGATTGTTGAAATGTTGGATTGTTTGTTTTTGAGGGGCAGACCCAGAAACAAACACAAAAGATATCATCTTTGTTTGGGGAGTGATTAACTAGGGAGGCATACATTGCTGCATGGAATGTGGTTAGAACTGCTCCATAAACTTGTTCATGTATCAATGACAATAAGGTCCATGAGAGCTTGGCTATTCCAACGGTACCAATGCCCTGCAAATCCAAATGGTGTATTTGCAGCAAGCAATTTCAATGGCTTGCAACTTGCTCACTGTCCAAGAATTCAGATGTAATTTGCATTGAGTTAAATTTAAAAGAAAGGAGGGATCTGTCACTGTCCTAAATTCAAAGGAGAGAGTTGTGGCATTGGCAAATGCTACCACGCTTGATCCAGTTTTTTCTGTGATAGGAGAGGATCGTTTCTCCAACAACAGCATGTTCAAGGCTGCAGATTTTTTACACATTAAGCTAGAGTGAAAAATTGAAAGCAATCCAAGAAAAATAGGTTGGCTGCAAAAGCAAGGGAGTGAGAAGCCTCAAATTTTTTATCAGGGCAAACATATTTGATTACTCACCAGAGCAGAGTTAAATATTCTTCTCAAATGGTGCAAGGTGGACAAGTCAACTGAGGGAAAAGTGACAGAGAAGAGGAAGAGGTGGGAGGATATTGCAAGTGGTTGGGCATCTCCAACTTACAAGGAGTGGACAAGGAAAGACAATGCAGCACTTGCTTGTATAGAGGCCAAGCCAGTGCTGATGAAAGGTACAGCTTTTAGCTGCTTGAAAGAGAAGCACAAAAAGGACCTGATGGCAAGATTCAGAGCCTTGTCAAGAGATGAACAAAATGAATTGATGGAATTATTGAAGGATATGAATGCAGCAAAGGTAGCAGAGAGGAAGAAAAAGGAGGAGGAAAGGGAAGGAGGGTGGCATTTAAAGTAATACTCATCAATCAATGCAAAATAATTTTCATGTTATATCATGTCACAACTCTCCAAATTTAACAATAATGCCAACAAGTCATCCTCCCATCTCCTCATAAAAATATATGCTGATGTGAGTATGTATAAAGAGGGGAGAGGTGGTACTACAGTTCTGTAGGCTCTTGCGATGCCATGGTGCGGGTCCATAGATGTGAGGATGTGATTTTGTGGAAATCTCAATTTGACAAAAGCAGGTACTTGCACAACAAAAATTCCTTTGTAGGCCTGGTACAAAACTCTGTGGGATTTGTAACAGGTGCCCAAATACCTGTTTCAAACTTGTACTCAAATCTGTACAAAACAAGATGATAAAAATGTGACAAATGACAATGAGACATGCCATATGCGATGAAAAACATCAAAAACTGTGAATGTCAGCTCTCTGCATAGATGGGAAAGATTTTTTGTGCATTTAATTTATTTGTTTGTGCAATTGAAGTTTAATGATGCTCCATTTATAAAGTTAAATCCTACATTTAAAAAAATATTTTATTGCAGCAGACCAAAAACTGTTTCAATCTTGTGTGTGGTGCCATAAATCATGACATGACATACACAAAGCCCAGCATATGTGCAGATTTGGTTCAGATAAGTTTCAATTCTACAATTCCTAGGTAATTTTTGATGGATATCTTTCTATTTTTCATTTTTTTGATCAATTCTGTCATTATTTAGTATCTTCGCTCCCTCCGATGATCGCACGTGGCGGGCAAGACGACACGCTACGATAGGCGCATGATGATGTGAAGGCAAACACAACCACCTCCAATCAATCCAAGCTGTTTCTTGGGTCATCAAGCCAAAAAAAAGACCTCTCACAGAAGATTTTTTAACCCCTATCTTGATTTCCCCCTTAAATGGCACTAGCTCGTCCACTTTTTTGAGATCCAAAAAAAGATATCATGCTTGCTCGTCCACTTTTTTTGACATCTGATGGTCAAAATCATTCATGTAGCGGAATAAAAAACAACCCGGTCCATATATTGTGGCTTTGAAGCGTATCTTATCGTATCTTATCGCATATCTTTAAAAGATACCTTTCTTAAAATCGCTCTAGCTCGTCCAACCTGGACGAGCTAGAGCGATTTTAAGCTAAATTGGCTCTAGCTCGTCCACCCCCTGGACGAGCAAGCCTAGCTCGTCCGTTTGGGGACGAGCTGTCAAGATAGGGGTTAAGGAAGACCCTTTTTATGGTACATGTTGTATTACCTGCGCTACCCGGATATACAATGAGTATTGTACGATGACGTCATTCCATCCAATGTGAATATAATACAAGAAAGAAATTTTTCCACAACACACTGTTGCAGAAAGAATTGAAATGAGAGTGACAGCGTTCGTTCGTAAATATTACGTTTATTTTGTTGTGACGCTGAGGAACGAGGAACCCATGACAATGGAGAGAACGACGAAAACGATTACGACGATGAAAACCACATCGAGTACTGCAGCAGTCACTGCAACGACAACTTACTGTGTGTTGCTTAGCTACCTTCTCGTGACAGAAGCTCTTTTGCCTTACCATTTTTCGCACGCCCCCTATAATTCCCACTCGTTCCCAGGCCACAGATGTTTTGGGAGTGTCTCCAGAACAGGAATTGCTTCTTCTCCGACAGTAAGTTTCCAAGTAGTTTCACAGGGAGGTGACTCCTCTTTGAAATTTCGAAGAAGACTGTTTGGGCGTCACTCTAATTCCTCCGTTTCTACTGCTCGACAGCATCTGGAAGTAGCAGTGCAGCAATTCTATCCAGACGATTTTAAAAGCTTCGATAATGAAGAATACGACGATTGGCTAGTCCAAAATCTACTCGACAAATGGGCCAATGCAAAGAAACAAGATCGGTCTATCGAGAGCATGACGGAGGCATTGACAATTCTGAGAAGAACAGAAGCGGCGAAAAAGGGGGATCGCAGCAGCGATGGCAGTTCTCGGAACTACAATCTAAACAACTGCATCCATAAACAGCAGCATCGACCGCATCATTCAATGATCCACAGTAACAGATCCACCAACAATTCAATCGAATTTCCTCCGCGAAACAATAAAGAACCATCTCAATTTTTTTCTCCCCTCACTGGAATTGCCACTCTCTCTTCCCTCGCCGCCCTCCGCTCCAATCTTGCCAACCGCTCCTCCATAAAAGAAGAAGAAATCCAAAACCTCCACAGTAAATCTTTTACTCGAAATCCCGCCAATTACAAACCGAGTAGATCCATTGTGGAAAAGGCCTTCCAAGACTTGGATCGATGGAAGAAAGATCAAATAGCTTGGAAGAAGGGAATGGTCATGAGTGGCGCTGCTGGCATCATAGCCATGGGAATGGTACAAGGGACGATTGAGGGGGCCAATGCTATGGTGGATACTGCGGAAGAAGAGGGGAGGATGATGAGGGCGTCGCAATCAAGTTTTTTAGGTGGCAGCGGCGGTAGTATTAGTAGAATAAGCCATAGCATGAGCAACGACAAAACTGGCTGGAAGGGCGCTTTGTCTTCGTCATCGTCGTTTACGCCATCGTCTACTATTGCCAGTGCTAATTTCGTGTCGGGTTTGTCTACGGAAGAAGAAAATGTGAAGTCGTATGACAACAACCGTGATAATTATGGCAGTGCAACATTTTCAAAGAACCTAAATAAACAGCCAGTAAAAGAGGCCACTACAAACAATCAGAATCATATTATGGAGTCATCGGCTGCAGATCCATATATTTCATCTCAACCTATCACCGCCGCGAACAACGACGACGAAGTTCCATTTACTGTAACGAACACGCCATCATTGACATCGGTGACAACCATTAAGGAACATACTGAAATGACCGAAAGGCTCCAAACTCTATGGAATGCCATCTATTCTACTTCCGACGAATTGGAAAATTTGTACACTGAGTTGGAGGATATGGAGGAGAGTTATTCTACGTCAAGACAAGCCTCAGCCGTCGCCCTTGCGGCGTCAAATAGACCGGAGCCGACAATTTCGACTGAACAAAATAACGGGCCCATGTTCCGCGTATGGAGCGGGCAATCTGTTGAAGATATTGACGTAAGCCTTGGTGAGGAAGGAAACAGTATCAAAAGCTCGAGTTTGACATCTGCATCAGCATCTACACCAGCACCTGAATCCACAACGCAAGACAGGACCGAGCCCACGTTCCGTGTATGGAGCACGCAATCCGATACCGATATCGCCGTAAGCTTAGGCGAAGACAGCAGCAACATCCGAAGCTCGAGTGCGATGACTGCAACAGTGTCGACTCCGACGCCTGAACACACAATTCAGGCAAATAGCGGGCCCATGTTTCGAGTTTGGAGCAAGCAATCCGATGACGATATTGACGTCAGCTTCAGTGAAGAAGAAAGCGGTGGCAATATCCGAGGCTCGAGTAGGACAACTGCATCAACGTCCACTTTAACTCCCGAATCGGCAGTTCAGCAAAACAGTGGGCCTATGTTTCGAGTGTGGAACAGGCAGTCGGATGACGATCTTTCAGTCAGCTTAGACGACACAGAACGCAGCAATATCCAAAGCTCGAGTGTTACGACTGCAACAACGTCCATTCCAACACCCAAACCCGCAACACAGGAAAACATTGGGCCTATGTTCCGTGTGTGGAGCAGACAATCCGATGAAGATTTTTCTGTGAGTTTGAGCGAAGAAGAAAGAAGCGGTATCCACAGCTCTAGTACAACGGCCGCATCAGTGTCCATTTCAAATTCTGAACCTATAGATCAGCGAGATAGCGGACCCATGTTCCGCGTGTGGAGCAGTCAATCTGATGATGAAATTGCTGTTGATTTTGGCGAAGAAAGCATTAGTACTCGAATCCCAATTACAGCAACCGCAACAGCGTCCGCGCCTGCTTCCAAATCCTCAGGCGAGGAAAACAGTGGGCCTATGTTCCGCGTTTGGAGCAAGCAATCCAATGATGATCTTGTCGTGAGTTTTGAAAATGAAGGCAGTAGTATTCGAAGCTCAAGTGTATCGACTGCTACAGCGTCCGTTCCAACGACCGTTACTGTGATTGCGCAAAGCAATGGACCAATGTTTCATGAGTGGGGCGCGCAATCCGATGACGACATCGTCGTTAAGATCGAAGATGAGAATAGTATTGGGAGTTCGAGTACTGTGACGGCATCAGCTGCGGCTTTTCCCTCGGCACCTGTTGATCCTGAGGCGGAGGGTATGAATGGGCATAAAATTCGAGTTTGGAGCAGTCGAGAAGGTGATGACTTCGCCGTCAGGGTTGATGACAACAATTTCGTACCCGAAAGAACCGATGAAGCAGCTACATCTATGTCCATGCAGGCTCATTCGGATAACGAACCTACTCCCCGACAAAACTTTCAGTATGATGGTAGAGCTAGAAGAGGTGCATTCGGGACGATATCAGGGTTTGAATCTCCAATCGTCACGAAGACTAAGGAGGAGGCATTTGTGCAATCGTCAACAACCATCACTGCTTTGGAAAAGAACAACAATTTTGCCAGTAATCGTGGAAAGCCTTCTATTCAGTTTGGTGCGGATCTCAACAATGTCATGGACGTGTACGCTGCCATCATCAAGCGCGATGAGCGTGCTGCAAAAGATGCGATCGGTGACATTTCCAGTGAGGCCGTGGGATTCGCAGTGGGTATGGCTGGTTCCGCGATTGCCGACCGCACTGTCAGCCTCCGGCGACAGAATACTGCAAACTAGTAGTTGGAGATAACGATTGAGCAAGCTATGTAACATTAGTGTTATGATATATCGACTCTTAGATGATGAACTAAAATTACATAAGTGATGTGTGAGAGTTGGATGGGAATAGATTAATGATTACCAGAGGCAAAAAAGCCCAAGACAATAGATCTCTGAATTAAATTGGCAAAACATAATGAAGTGAAAAGCCATTTGATCTCATTGTGCAGTTGTTTCTGTCCTCCTATTTTCTCTCCTGGAAGTATCACCGACTTAGTGACGAAAGCCCTTCTGAAAAGAACTGAAGGAGGACAATCTCTAGAATTATAAAAAAAAACTCGCCATTCCAATTCCGTGACAATTATTCACTTTCAATGTACTAGATAGGATACATGATTCGTCTCTGCATCAGATACAGGATGGAGCATGCCGTTCACGTTTTTATTCCCCCAACAACTCTTGTCGATACCAAAAATTTTGGAAATTTTTTCACTAGTATCTGGATCATCGATATCAATTTCCACAAGGGCGTGTGAAGAATGATGGTCAAGAATGTTGCGAACCCTTTCCACATGTTTACAAAACCATTCACCGAACTCAAAAATATTACTCCCCATGCCTGACGGAAGACCTGTGATGTTCAACTCTCTCCATCGATCATCCATGTGTGGCCCGCGGATCCTGGGAGGCCAATTTCTTATGCTGTCATACCATTTCTGCATGGGACGAAAAGTTAGTAAAAATGTAGCATTCGGATATCCTTCTACAAACTTATCTAGCAGTGTTAGTTGAGGAAAGAAGAAGCCGTCATCAATTTGTGTATACGCATCGGAGTCTGGGCATTTTGCCAAAGGCGAAAGACTTTCCGAGATGGATTCTTGCGCGCACTTGGCACAAGTATAGTACGGATCAACGCTTCGACATCTGTGATGATAGGATTTGTACCCGCCACACTGGATAAAAGCATGGAGACTTGATGTACCCATTTTCGGAAAACCAAGATTGATGAATGGTTTCGGTAGATTTCCATAGAGAGAACTTGGAATCGTATCATTTCTGGCCTGAAAGCAATCACGGTTAAACAGCTCAATTTCATTGTGAGCGGGTTGAGGCATTTCGAGTTTTGGGTTTTGCACCGTGATCATTTGCTTACTTTCTTCTTCATCTGTTTTCTCTGTCTCATCGCTTTTGTTTTCTTCCTCCACCTTCAGTTTCTCTTTCAGAACTGGATTGGCATTTGCATGGCCCCAACAACTCGATTCGATACCAAACACCTCGCCCATGTATTCACCAACAGTGGGATCCGTAATATCCACTTCTACCAGGGTATGTGAGGGGTTTTGAGCAACAAAGTTACGAACGTTTTCGACATGACTGCAAAACCATTCTGCAAATTCGTCTTCATTTTTTCCTGTACCCGCAGGAAATCCTGGGATATTGGCCTTTTGCATGCGGTCCTTCATCGAAGCGTATTTTTTCTTTGGAGGCCAATTGGTTAGGCTCCTGTACCAGTCTGCAATCGGTCGAAACGTGAGAACAAACGTTGAATTTGGCTTTTCCTCGTGGATTTCCCTCAAATGAGATATTTGCGGTAAATTGGATCCATCATCTATCTGCATGAATGCATCATAATCACCGCAGGATGCCAACGGAGGATCTCCTCTTTCAATGGCATTCACTATGCAAGGCCGGCAGGTTTTTCTACCTTCAAAACCATTTCCTTTGCAAAGGTAATGAGATGAGCGAATCTTGCCACATTGAAAGAACGCGTGCAACGACGAGCTTCCCATCTTTGGCATGCCCACATTGATGAAAGGGGTGGAGAGATGCCCATACTGAATTTTAGGAATTTTTTGTGCAATGAAACAAGATCTGTTGTGAAAATTCAGATGACTTCGCTCATTTTCAATTGTATATTGGTTAGTGTAGAACCTATTTCCATCGTTTCCGTTTTTTTCATCTTTTTCGTAGTTGTTGTTATGGTGGTCGTCGTCGTCATCATCGTCATCGTCGTCGTCGCCATCGTCATCATAGTCGTAGTCGTTATCGTGATCGTCGTCTGAGTAATCAAAAGTGGAATCACCATGGCGATCAACATTGAATCCACTCCCCTTCTTTCGCTTTGCCTGCTTTGCGTCTCGTCTCTTCTCTTTCTGAAATTTCTTCGCCAATCCAACCTCATCCATGTCCACTTCCGGGTGAATCTCTGCATTCACATTTGCATGTCCCCAGCACTGTAACTCTACCCCAAAGATTTCCGACATGAGAGTTCCTGCCATCGGATCTTCTATGTCGATTTCGACTAAAGTCTGCGATGGATTTTTATCGATGAGACTCCGTACTCTTTCCACATGACCACAATACCAGGAAGTGAATTCTTCCAAGTTGTTTCCAACTCCGGCAGGCAATCCTGTCAGGTTCATCTTCTGCCATCGCTCGTCCATGTGAGGTCCCTTTTTCCGCGGGGGCCAATGAGTTATACTGTGATACCATTTTCTGTAATGCGCACATTCGCATGGTAGCGATAAGTGTCAGCAATAGCGATCGAGGAAATTCAATGACTTTAAATGCATAGTCGCTTCTCACTCACTCCATATCCCTGAATGTCAAAAAGAAAGTGGCATCAGGATATCCTTCCACAAACTCATCGAGAAGCTCCAGTTGCGGAAAATAAGTCCCATTGTCCAATTGCGCAAACACATCCGAAGGTCTCTCATCGATGCATTCCTTCAAAGGAGGAAAACCATTCAAAACCGACTGGGAAGTGCATTTGGCACAACTGGAGGACCTCGAGCATCGAAAGTGCGTAGATTGGTATCCACCGCATTCGAAGAAGGAATGGAGCGTGGATGTTCCCATTTTCGGGAAGCTGAGATTTATGTATGGTTTGGGTAATTTCCCGTATGATGACTTTGCAACGGTGTTATTCCTCGCTTGGAGGCATGATGGCAGTTTTTGGTTGTGGTGCAATGCAGATGGAACAGAGTTTGATTTTTGCAATCCTTCCGAATTTCGATGTTTTTTCCTCTCTTCACTTTGTCTACGCAATTGTTCCTCCAACATTATTTGATCAAAATAATCTGCCTTTTCGACGCTGTCCATCTTGTACGTCTCCATGAAATTGTCAGGGACGAATTCATAATTCACATTGAATACTTCCACTCGATCCACAACTTCGCCTTGGGTTTGTCGTTCGGCTATGAGCCGTAACTGGGATTGAAGTTGTGTGTAATTCGTGAATATTCCGAGGAAGATGACGAAAGAAATGCCGAGTAGGATGGCGAGTTTATTACGGTTGAAGGGTTCCGAGTGGGAGGTCATTGCTGTTTTTTGCTTGCCTTGGTTTGAGACTCAACGCAGCTCAGTGCTCTTTATGGTGTATTGTTAATATTCAAGAGTGTTCAAATGTTGCGTTCTTTTTACCATACACATTCCGACAATCGCCACGAATATGTTTAGAAAGAGTGGTATTTCATTCAAGAAAGGTTTCACACCAACTTAATTATTATTTCCGTTATATTAATACCCATGTTATCCAATGCGATTCTGATAAATGATAATCAAACTATCAGTAGGTAGTTTGCGAAATTAATGAAAGTATGTACTACTACCATACGCACTGTTCGTCGTCCATTCCTCCTCTCGCTCATCCTCCACTGAGAAACTGTAGTACGGTAGGAGTAAGTAAGTACAATACATACTCGAAAGAACCATTCATCAAAACCACACAAGAGCCGGATAGCCAGATTCTTTACAACATTGATCTATGAGATTCAATGGCATCATTGTTGCGTTTTGAACTTCGATGGTTTCGATGTTATTCATGGAAAACAGTCGGAAACTCAATCGTCACAAATATTCTCATCATTGCATTCTGTATTCTGGTCATACCTTCCCTCCGTCACCCTCCATCAAGTCCATAACCAACCAGGAGCACTTGTTCCTTGCCACGAGGCAATTGAATTTTCCACTTCGAACGCACGACGCAAACGGAAGACAAATTGATCGGCCACAATGTCCGCTCCGGATCCATCCGACGACCTTATCAACGAAATGCGTGAATTCTCCAAAGAATTTCACCATTCTCTCTCCATCGACCAAGAGTCCGAATTGAAAAAGGGGTTTCAGGAAGAGAAGAAATCTTCTGAGAAATATACTTGTCCTTCCGTCGCATCGAACGCCCAAAACAACAACAGCAACAGCAACAGTAACAGCAACAGCAACAACAACGATACCTCAAACACCACATCCAACAGAATCAACGACGATAACAACGACGACAACAACGACAACCAAAAATCCAAACGCTTCGTGGCCCCCAAAGACTTCGAACTCCTCAAAGTCATCGGCATGGGATCCTTCGGCAAAGTCCTTCAAGTCCGCAACCGCCACTCCTCCCAAATCCTCGCCATGAAAGTCATCTCCAAACGCCTCCTCAAACGCAAAGTATCCTACGTCGAAAACGTCCTGGCCGAACGAAACATTCTCACCAAAATTGCCAATCATCCATTCATCGTCACCATGCACTGTTCCTTCCAAACCAGGGAAAAACTGTTCATCATCATGGATTTCTGCGCCGGGGGGGAGTTGTTCTTGAAGTTGGGACGGGAGGGAATTTTCATGGAGAGGACGGCGGCGTTTTATTTGGCGGAGATTACTTTGGCTTTGGAGCACTTGCATTCGGTGAATGTTTTGCATAGGGATTTGAAGCCGGAGAATATTTTGTTGGGGAGCGATGGGCATTGTCGATTGACGGATTTTGGGCTGGCGAAGGATTTCACGGAGAAGAGTGGAGATGATGATGCCGGGGCGGATGAGAGGGCCAGGACTCTTTGCGGCACGATGGAGTACATGGTGAGATTTTTCCGGTGGTTTCACTCTTCCTGAGCATTATATTTGTGGAAACTCATGAGTCTTTACGTTGTGGCTGACTCGTCACAAAAAAGGCTCCTGAAATGGTTGCCAGAAAATGGTACGGAAAAGGGGCCGATTACTGGTCCCTTGGCTGCATAGCCTACGAAATGCTCGCTGGTCAGCCACCTTTCTCTTCCAAAAAGGGATCCAAAGACCTTTTCCGCAAAATCATGGAAGAGCGCATCCGCATGCCCGACGGGGCATCGGCATCGGCGTGCAAGTTGCTCAAAGGCATGTTGAACAGAGATGCAAATAAAAGGTTGGGTGCTGCAAGGGGCACGATGTTTGAAATTGGAGGTGTCGGCGCGTTGAAGAAACAACCTTTTTTTGACGGTTTGGATTGGGGCAAACTGGAGTTGAAAGCAATTGATCCTCCCGAAGATTTCAGTGTGGATAATGACGAGGATTTGAGGCATTTTCATGACGAGTGAGATCATCTACAATTACTTCTTGAGATGATGAGACTACGGCATCTCTGACTTTTTTCGCTTCGTGCTCTACAGATTTACCAACATGACCCTTCCGCGATCCGTCAAAGAAATGAGTAAACAGGATTTTCTTCCTCGGCACTGCGACTCGGAAAATTTTCGTGGGTTTTCATTCATCGGGGAGGACTTTCCTCTCCCAGAGCGTTCAGTACGTTGTATAGAATGATGTTTATATCCTACGTGTCCACCTTATCTTAACGGGTTGTTTCCATTCCCAAAAATTTATCCAGGCATCAGAGCAGGAGCATTACTGGAACAACGTGGATGATGATGGCCAGTCCTTGTCCGAGTGCGCATCTAGCGTTTTTGACGATGACTATCAGAAAGCAATGGATGTTCCTGAACCTACCCCCGAAAAGAAAAAACGTCCGCCGCGAAAGAAGAAAAAGAAACAAACTGTTCCTTTGGAAACCACTGACGAGGCAAATGAGCCAAAGGAACCAGAAGAGGAAGGCGATGAAACTAAAGCGATTGATGACGAAGTGGCGAAAGAGGTTGTGCTTGAGATCGGAAGAGCGTC
>JALLPE010000409.1:0-17877 GCA_036940025.1 Conticribra weissflogii
ACTTGTACCCACAATTCTTGTCCTCTGTAGGACAAGTTCAAATAATTTTTTTCAGAGGACAAGTTTTATTTGTATATCATAACTAGGCCTCTAGAGGATGAGGCTGCTAAAAGTATTTTACTTATTTTCAGGAAGAAGCTCAAATACAATAAATGAACCATTGACCAATCATATCGATGGATAATAATATCCTTCCAAGCATCATCACAGACATCATATATCACACAGAGTTAATTTTTTGTTCTGTTTGTTTCAACAGAGATCATTGACTTCGTTCAGTTGCTGATTATTTAGAAGTATTACTATGTACCATCACTTCTATTCCAGACAAAAAACTTGATACATATTACATAATAATGATAAATTATTTGAATTTGGGGAAGAAAGTTGTTGTTGTGGACAGAAATCACAATAATGGCCCCCGCGATATTGTCGTTTCCAATCATGTTCGATCACCGCCCACCACCGTCATTTGACTTCGAACAGCGCGAACCAAAGTCACTGGCTGCAAGCGATCGCAACGACTTCGTTCCAAATGTCGACGTACCTACTCGCTCTTCGCCTCGGCCCTCGACCATTTGTTCCAGTCCTCTTATTCCACCGTTCTGTTCCGTCCATTCATCTAACCACCCATCCATCCATCCATCCATCCATCCATCCATCCGTCCATCCATCCATCTATCTAACCAACCACCATGAAGACAAACACCAACAAAACAAACGAAAGCCCCACCGACACGGCCTCCGTCCTACCCGCCCATCTCCGAGAGCAACTCCTCCAACGCAACAAAAACCTATTCGAAACGATCGTCCACCGTTGGGAACAACGCCGAGATCACTCCGCGGACTTGTCGCCGTTTCTCGAACAATACGAAAACGACGTGATCGCCTTGGACTCGGGCCTTCGACTCCCCGAGAGGGATGCGACCGACGGTCATCGCAACGTGAAGGGATCGGCGGGTCGTCGTACCGCCGTCGATGGCAACAGTGGCAATAACGACGACGACGACGACGATGACGACGGCATCGGCAGTCCCGATGAACAACGCGTCGAAATCAGCAATCCTTCCTCGAACGGCGATACACCCGAGACCGAATCGAAAAATACCACCCCCAGACCGGAGGATAATCCGAAAGAGAAAACGCTCTTGGAACTCGACGCTAGACCCTACAAATTCCTCGAATCGGAATGGAAAGCCTTTCAGCCCGGCGTGCTCCGCCTGTCCGAAGTCACCTTCGTCGACGACGACGACGACCAATGCCACCGAGCGGATGCCGGTGACGATGGTAATGCCGCCGCGGTCACTTGTCGATATCGCATGGTGTTGCGCAACTCCATCGGAAGAGTGATGATGAATCTGTCCGTATCGAAAGGGATGAAGTTCGAATTGGTTTCGAAAGAGGAGGTTGGTGCCAAATCCGGGGGATTTGTGAGATTCATGGCGGTGGAGAAGGAAGAGGTGGGGATGGAGACGTTTATGTTCAAGGTCCAGGAGGGGAAGGTGCAGAGTCTTTATTCGACTTTGGTGGGGATGGTGGAGTAGATGTTGTGATGTTGTCGTATTTTTTGTGATGTTTTCTCTCGGTCGTCCATCGATATATGAGGTGGATTAATGAGTACATGGAAGTCTGCTCTTCTATATTGAGCGACATTACAAACATGAGGTGCAATGAAGGGTCACGGATGCGGCATATTATAATAATATTATGGTGCAAACATCAAGATGTTTGATATCACTGAATAGTAATTACAATTACACTGTGAATAATTCATTCCAACGATTTTATACAACAAATGTAAAGATGTTTGAATCCTGAGTAGCCTAACAAATATACTTTCTACAATATAATGATTTTCAATGAAGAAGAATTGAATATGAGACAATTACACCATGGCAGTATTACAGTCAAAGGAGAACTTTCTCACAAGGAAATAAAACCTTAGCATACACTATTATTGTTTATTCTGCTGTGCTCCTTACTTTTTGTAACACTCAAAACAACTTGCTGTAATGATGATGGATACAAACAAGAAATGAAGAAAAAAATCAATTTATTTGAATCATAAAATAATTTTTGAATTTCTGTAATACTTTAGACTGGGTTTTATTCATTCAATAAATTGGAAGCTTAGAGGCATCTTGGTGGATTGTAATTTATTCAAATGACCATTAATTTCATTGTTGAAAAATAAATGTATTGTCTAAATAGTAATACCCTGCACTTTTTCTACACCTAACCAGGTTAAAACAATGATGCAATCAAAGAATCACTCCTTGAAACTGCACTTATCATATTTTAAAAGAATATGCTGTTTCTGTTCAACATCATGGACTTCTTTGTGTCTTTCTCTTGAAACCATAATATGAGACCTTCAATGGAACAGTCAAAATTGATTCATCATTTCAAATGCAATTAAAAAACTTTGAATAGTTTTAAATGCATTTTGATCTTCGCTCATGTGACACGTCTTATTTTGTAGTTTTATTGTGAATCATTTTTATCACAATTTCTTGATACAAACATGATTTTTGGTTTTGACATCAAAGATAGAAGTTGCCATCCTAGTTTGAATGAAATCCTTTCTGCAATAAAATTTCTTTTGTCTTCAGTCATAGTCACCAATTTGATGTGATTGCAAGTAGTGTTTTGTTTTGAACATGTCAATGATTATTGATTTTAGAATTTTTTAAATGTTACATCCTCTATTTTAAAAACACACATTGCTCACTTATATCCAAAATGATGTAACAGATTGCATGTGGTAAGAATGGCTATAAAAAAATTTTTAGAAAAATGTTTTGTTATTTTGTTCAGGATTTTCTGATCATTGGATGTATGGATACCTCATGATTATTTGTTTGATTTTGATTGATCTAAATTATATTTCTGTTTGTCACAGAAAAAGAGGCTACCTCATAGCAAAGTTGATTGGTGAAAAAATCAATTTATTTGAACTGCAATAAGTTAGCAACAAGGTTATATTATTTTATCTGTCAATATGTAACATGCCCCCCACTCAGTTGATAAAAAATATCTTATCTGTTTGCATTTTAGCACAATTGTACTCAGGAAGAATTGCTGAACTACATCATATCTCAAGACTTGGATGAAGGAAATCATGTCTTTGACAATGATGGTAATTCCTGGTTAGTTTTAATTTTTTTGTTGTGCAGTATTTTTGAGTTTCAAATCTCAACACGCGTGAATTTCAATCTCTCTCTCATCCTCTGATAAAAAATAATGTATTACTCAGTTGGGCTTGGTGTTTATTTTTATAGAGAACTTCAAACAATCAAGATCAAGATCAGCTGATTGAAAGAGACTGTGTAGCTCACTATGCGTGTTTATTAGTCATCACACGAGAGTTTTATCAGATGAAGTTCCTGCATTATTTTATTTCTACAAAAAAAAATCATCTACTAGACAACACTTTCCATAGTAACTGACAGCAGCAGAAACCGACGGGCAAGAAGGAAGAGATCTCTTCCGTCACAAGATTGTTAACGTCATCAAGAGCGAGCAACAGCAACAAGTACCGAAGATGCCCATGAATATATTTCGGTTCACTGGCGATATGTGCCACGTTCTCTCAATCCTCATCCTTCTTCGACGCCTCCACGTTGCCAAGAATGCAGAGGGCATCAGCCTTCGGACCCAAGAACTCTTCGTCCTGGTTTCTCTTTCTAGATACACAGACTTGCTTACGACCTTCTACAGCTATTATAACTCCATCATGAAGATTTTTTACATCACATCCGTGAGCTTCACAATTTATTTGATTCGAAGAAGAGAGCCAATTTGTTCGACGTACGATCGACAGCAAGACAACTTTCCCCACTGGAAATTTCTCGTGGCACCGAGCGCCGCGGTCGCCGCGGTAATTTTCTTGATAGAGTATAACACGCGATGGTATGGGTGGGAATCGCCGACATTCCATTTTTTTGATTTGCAGGAAATACTTTGGACTTTCAGTATCGTTTTAGAATCAGTAGCAATTCTGCCTCAATTATCTTTGTTGCGACGATATCGATCTGTTGAGAATTTGACTGCAAACTATGTATTCTGCATGGGGACCTACCGCTTTTTGTACATTTTTAATTGGGTTTATCGCGCATACAACGAACCTGGCTATCGTCACCATTTTCTGGTTTATATCGGGGGTGTTTTGCAATCATTGTTCTACGTTGAATTCTTTTATCATTACATTAAATGCAAGATGTCTGGGAAGGAGGTTAGATATGGGGATGAGGGAGATATTGAATATCACGATCTGAATGTTGAGGAATTGCGAACGGAAGAGAATTCTTCACCATTGATTGGGAATTCTGATAGTGGCAATTTGAGGATGCGTGGGACACAGAATGAGAATGATGGTGAAGAATCGCGTCTACTAGTTGTATAGCTGTGTTTTTAGTCTTCGAGCACTGTGTGTAATTTTATCATCAGAAAATCGAAATGATGTTGTAATAATTCATTATTGGAGTGGTAATTCTTATGAATTACTTATGTCATGTTGTGACTTAGTGCATCTTTCGTAGAAAAAACATCAATATTGTAACGTTTCCTGCTTCACGCGAATGCATCCAGATTCAACATTTTTCCCGTTGAGGAGAAATCATCGTAAAACGATGTTGTCAATCAAACGGACCGAACCTAAAACACATGCCAACGAAACTACGCATCCATCATTCCCAACTTTATCTAATGGCTTCATCGTTTCCAAATCATCAATCGAAACGTATTGAATATTCTTAATCATCGGTTCTGTCTCCAATACGGTCTCGACAACTTCCCTTAAATCATCCGCACCCACTTCGTCCATCCCTCTAGCGAAACGAGCATCGTACAATTCTCTCGCTGCACATAATGATTGATAAATGACTGGTGCTTTCTCTCTTTCCTCTGGGGTCAAGTAAGCATTTCTACTCGACATGGCCAAGCCATCGCTTTCACGCACCGTGTCCATAATTTTCACATTGACATCCATATCCAAGTCTTCGACAATCCGACGAATAAGGACGCATTGAACGGCATCTTTTTGTCCGAAATAGACATTGGTGGGTTGCACAATATTGAATAGTTTGGTGACCACTGTGGCTACTCCTCGAAAAAAGCCAGGGCGGGATTTTCCCTCGTTTGTTTCCCCGAATCCCTTGTTTCATGGATAATTTTTTCTTTAGTTGAAAGGAAACTGTTTCCCGAAAACATTTGAGGTTTCCTTACTTACCGTTGGCTCCACGTATGTCACATGATTTCTTCCGTACATGAGATCAGATGGTGGAGCGAAGATGTGATCCTTTGGAAAAGATATTGAAGGATTGAGGTGAGAGAGTTACCCAAATATGTCACATGCGACAATATAATCCTGCTCAAAACTATGCAATTTATTTCGTCGAACATGAACGAAACCTCACAAAACCAAGTAAACAAAAAAACAAATTACGGGCCCAAATGATACTGTATGTTTTGTCGAAAGCAAAAGACAATGGGTACGCATTTGGTCAGAAATGGCACTATGATATTGCGCCGTTCGTTCTGGTTTCAAATGTCACACCACCAACAGCTGAAGCTTTAAATCCTAAATCCTGCCCGAAGATGAAAATCCCCACCGAAGAATCACAATTGCACGATAGACTCACCACACCAACTTCCCTCAAAAGTTCCGAATCCTTCTCCAACTGACGGGGATATCTATCCAAATCTTCCCCTTTTCCAAATTGAGTGGGGTTGACAAAGATGGAGGCAACCACGACATCGTTGTTGGCCCGTGCTTCCCGAACTAATGACAGATGGCCTTCGAAATTACAACGCACGGTTATTTTTGGAAATGCATCGAGTTCAGAAAAATGCAGAAGACTGATCCGTTTCTGACAAAGCTGCAATTAAAGAAATATGCCAGAAAAGTTCTCGATTGAGTGTTTACATGCATCATCGTGTACCACGCACCTTCGTGAAGAGCACCCATCGTCGGCACAAACCCCACGGACAAAGAATTATCTATCGTCTTTCGGTAGGATCGAATAGATTCAATGGTTGAGTGAATCATAGGTTTAGATGCCTCATCTTCAGTGGCGGTGGACATAAACACAGCCGATGGTGTCATGGAAAATAATGACGACGATGACGTTACTACAACGGGGTGTTGACGGCGACCAAATGCGGAGGTAGGCGAATCATTTTGATTGCATGAAGGAGAAGAAGGTATCCCAAGCGTTGCGACAACGCTGATTGATCTACCTCCAAATCTTGTTCCTCGGGAGGCCTTCGCAGCGGTAGAAGTGGCATTTGCTACGAGGAACAACATGGTCTTCAGATTTTAAAATAATGAAGTGTAAGAAGGACAGTATACGCGATGTGTACTATGAAGTGTCTTCATGAAGTTATTCTCGTCTGGCCTCCATCCGAAAAAAGACGGTCGTGGATGATTGCTATGGTACTTAATGTCAAAATAATAAGACGTCATCAGGCATGAAACAAGAAGGGAAGTGATCATTACGTAATTACGTGTATTGTTGGATACATTTTTATTGTGTGTACATAACATAAAATAATACAGCTGTGGTACAACTAGAGCTACCCGTGGAAACTGAGCTTGAAAGACCATTATTTAGAGTGGAAAGTGTAAGAAAATGTGTCACAAAAAAGTAGAAATTTCGCTAGAAAAAGTTGATGCATTGCATGCTAACATAAAATATAATATATAAATCACATGCTTATATTACAACATCATACCAGCATCTCTCCCACTACCTGGAAGATAATGGAATGGCAAATATTTTTCGTGATTTATTTTATTGTAATGTGGACACACATGACAAAGGAACTATCTCCAATAATACCTGTGATAGATAACTATCACTACCACAATTATTATCTGTGATAATTAACTCTCTATCACTACCACAATTATTATCTGTGATAGTTAACTATCGGAGCTATTATCTTTGATGGTTAACTATTACAGATAATGTTGGTGATAATGAACTGATACTGTTACTCTGTATTTCTATACACCATTACATCTAATGATGATAATTTTAACTACAACAGTTTATATCTGTGGTAGTTAACTATCACAGTTATTATTGGCAATAGTTACCCATTACAGTCAATATCTGTGATAGTTAACTATCACCATTATTTTTAGTCTGTGAAGGTGCAATTGAAATCTCTAATATTGCCAAATATTGTTACCAATCCACTATCTTCCTGCTGGTGATTGATGCATCATGTGTACATAAAAATGTAAGAAGCAGAGAGAAAGCCCAAACAAGCTGCTGACCTCTGATGTTAGATGGCAATGATTCGTTAGAAGATGTGTGTTTCGCCCCAGAAGGGTTATCGAGCAAAAATAGTAGGTCTTTTACTAATATTGCTTACTTGGACTCAGTTCATGTGAAAAATATTTGAAATAGAGAGAGATGTCGCGAAGATCCGATTTTTAGGCTGGATGATCATGTGATGATGATGATGCGGATCAATGCGAACCCAAGAGAGTTGACGCCCGCGCCAACACAAAAAAGGTAATGCTTCCTCTACGTAATTGTACAAGGTAGTGTAGCTTGAGGTCAGAGGAAATGTTCTACCTACATACTACCACAAGCTATATTGTACTCTACTCTTATGATGTTTTGTATTTTGTATGACAAAATATTGTATTTTACATTGGGGTACGTACTTTAATCCGTACTCTCTTGATCACCGTTCCGCAACTGTAAAAAAATGATGTATTGTTGATCAATCTAAACAATTCTCTCCGGTCCATCAAAAGTAAAGATAACCAACACATCAGAAACAAATCATCAAAATGACGACCCCAAAAAACTCTATGGAACTCGTTGGTACCACCGTCCTGGTCTTCACCATCCAAACATCCATTAGCAATGGCTCCACTATCGCTCCGCTCGCAATCGGTGCCATTCTCATGTCAATTGTCTTCGCCGGAGGACCTATTTCTGGAGCTCACTACAACCCCGCAGTCTCTTTCGCTGTTACCCTCCGAAGCGGAGGATTAATGTCTTGGGCTGAAATGACGGCGTATTGGATTGCCCAAATCGTCGGTGGCTTCATCGGAGCGATGATCGGAGGATTTATCAGCCCAACGTCGGTGGTAGTTAGCATGGGATCCGATGCGACGATGGCCCAAGCGATAGTTTCCGAGGTTGTGTACACTTTTGTCCTGTGTCTTGTAGTATTATGTGTCGCGACCAATTCCAAAGTGGAAAATAACCATTACTACGGACTGGCGATTGGATTGGTCGTTTTGGCAGGGGCAATTACAGTGGGTCCTATTTCTGGTGGGGCGTTTAATCCGGCAGTGGCAATTGGTTTGAGCGTCGCAGGTGGGTTTGCGAATTTTGGATACTCTGTTGCAGTTTCAGTTGCGAATTTGGTTGGCGGAGCGATCGCTGCTGCTTTGTTTCGTGTGGTTCTTCCGGAAGAATTCGGGCTTGCTCGAGGAGGAACTGTTGGTGAAACGACTCCATTCAATACTTAAATGCTCATTGTTCTAAAGCGGTGTCTTGATTTCCGTCGGTTCACATCATCAGGTTAGGGTTGATAATTAGGATAGAGGAACTTTGTATGAAATTTTTATTGTTTCGTAAGAAACGGGTGAATCCTTAGTTTTACAGAGACAAAAACAATTTGGTCTACACAAGGAGACTGGAAGACAAACGGATTTCAAACGATCCAAATGATCCTAATAAAAATAGTACTCTCTAAACAGAAGAAATTCAGCTAGGGCGCAATGGTACTGGGGGAAACACTATTTATATATCATACGATTGCATGATGGAAACATGTGTCATACCACGGCATGATGTAGCCTTAAGCGTTTATACATGTCTTCTGATTCTCATCGTACACAGTAGCCAGTAGCCAACAAAGAAGAATGAAACCTCGCACTGACTATTGCCTGGTTATTCCTGTAGAAAACTGAAATCAATCGCTCAGCTAACATTCGATGATCAGGCATGTCAATTTTTCTTTATTTCACTCTTGCTTAGTATTCATCTTGCATTCAAATCTTTCACTCACATCAATTCCAATCGCTTCAAATCTCATGGAAGATAACGCAGGTAATGAAGACTTCCTGCTTCCATACACTTTTTTGGTTAGAGATGAGTCAATGGAAAATGTAATTACGTCTCACTCTTCTTTTTCTCTCGCTTGACAATGACGAGATGAGTGATTTTCATCCACGTATCTACGATAAATCTTCGAGAAAAAGGCAAATAAAAATGAAAATTTAAGGTAGTATCGTAGGGTTTTGTAGATAATCGATATAATGAACAATGGAATCGATGGTCGGCCGAATTCGCATGGTACCATACCTCATAATACCTATTCGTCTTTTTTTTGTTCATTTGCTTAAGAGATGAATCAATATCCGTAATCTTGTATTACGTTGTTCGAGAAAGAATGGAAGCAAAGATAAAAAAGATGGGAGAAAAAAATTCTACCATTGGTATGTACGATGCAGACGATTGTGAAACAAAAATAATATTTGGATCGTATTGTACCATTACGATACTTATAATTCCTTTTATCAAATTATGATGATGCTTCGCATCGCCGATTTCGAAAATGACCCAGCTCAACGGGTCCACCATTTCAAGGACGCAAAATAATGATATATTAATGAAGCACAATGAATTATATGTACCATACCACATGATAGTAGTGGCTGTAGTACCATAGTTACTTGTTGATTACTTTTATATTTTCCAATTTTGGCAACAGAAATGGAAAAAATTCAAATTTAGCTCGATAAAAATATATCACGAAGTGGCTGGCAGATCTCAACGCATGCTTGTAAAAATAATACGGAGACCATTACATTGTCAGCATAGGTACTATTATTTAACACTTCAACACATGAGATATTACTCCATCAGGTATTTGACATTTTACAGAAACATGGACGAATCACCTGTTTGAACGACAAATGGAGCAAGCGGCAGCAAATTCGGTGGGCGACGATGATAAGTCGGATTTCTCTCCAGTGCTACATCGCAATGCAGCCACAGAACGCACGAAAACTATCGTAACTTGTTGCTTTGTTGTCTTAGTGATTGTTGCTGGAATTGGTGCGACCGTGAACATCATCAACTCGCCTGAATATAGAAATAGTTTGGGGTCTCCCGAAAACGGTGATGATGTAGAATCGAAAACATATTATGACATCATTCCTCCCCAATTCAATATCAACTCTTCGTGGGCCCCAACTTTGTCGCCAACGTACGGGATAGGAGTGCAAGGAAATTCTGGCTCGGTGACAGATCCAACAACTGCCATCTATTCAGAAGAAAACAAGTCATCAACGACGTCGAAACCTTCAGGAGCTCTTACAACCTCACCAACAGTGAATAAAATCGCGTCGGTGTCTTCCACTTTACTGCCCAGTGCATCCCCAGCATCACGAAAAGAGACTCCAAATATATCAAGCGAGATTACTGCCAATAATACAATGCAGAACACAACCAAATCGCCTACCAAATTTCCGACTACAAAACCGACAATGAGACCAACACCGGAACCATTAAAAAGTCCAACGATGAAGCCTTCAACAAAACCCATTGCGATGCCGACCATATATCCATCGGAAAATCCCACCATAAATTCATTAACTGAACCAATAATCACACCAACAAAAGAGCCGATAACGAAGAGCCGAACTGTTCAACCCTCTACCGATCCAACGAAGGCGCCGACCATAATACCAACTAACCAACCAAATATAAAACAAACTATTCATCCAACTATGATTCCAACAATAATACAGACAACGAAACGAACAATGAAGCCTACAATTATTCCAACAAGCAATCCAACAAGAAAACCATTTACGCAACCAACTTTCGATCCAACAACAGAGCCAATAGAAGAATGGACAATTCAACCAGAAATTAATCCAACCAATGATCCAACGCAGTCACCAACAATCAATCCAACTATCAATCCAACAAAGTTACCAACAATCAATCCAACTAGCAATCCAAGTAAGGAACCAACCGTAATGCCAACAATAGATCCAACAACAGCGCCAACAAGAAAACCAACAATCAATCCAACAGAAGTACCAACAATGAAGCAAACCTTGATTCCTACAGTCGCCCCAACAAATTCGCCACTAGACCCTTGTCACGACGTTTCCATCATCATAAAGACTGATTTCAATACCAGCATAAGCTCTCTATCGGTTACAACTGAATGGTCACTCCGCGACAGGGAATCGGGAAGCATCGTCTTAAGTAATGGACCTTTGGCAGGAAACCAAGCATATCGGCACGACATTTGCTTGCAATCGTCGATGTATACATTCAACATTACTGATTACGAAGGTGATGGGTTTGGCAACTGCAGTGAATGCGGATTTTTCATTTATGTGGATGACGTTTTCGTTGGAGGTTCAGTCTCCTTTTATTTCAATGAGGAAGTAACATTCCCAGTTCCCTATCAAGGAAATAATGAACAGAATGCAAAATATGACTGGTGTACAAACGATTTTTATTTGACTATCTTCACAGATCAGTGGCCATGGGAGACATCATGGGACTTAACCGACACGGATACTGGAGAGATTGCGCTTCATGGTGGGCCATACGACACGCCTTCTGCAATTTACTCTCATCGGAGTTGTCTCCGAAAAGGGACTTTTACATTTACAATCTACGACTTGGAAAACGACGGAATCGAGTCACCTGGTTTCTACCTCTTGTATGCAGAAGACAGAAGTCTTGCCCATACAAAAGAAGGATCATATCATTTTGGAAAGTTCGAGTCCACCACATTCAATTTTCCTTCAGAGGAGTCGGGAGAAGAAATATAGGGAGTTACGGTGTGGTCGTTGATCCAGTTTTTGCAGAGGTCTACCACAAAAATAACATATAGAGGTGTTAAGACTTGAAAATTCGTTGTTAATTTTACAAAATATGACCCTTGTCAGAGATTGATGACGAATGATGTGCACGAGAAGGAAACGTTCGTCGTGCTTTGTTCTCCGTTTGTGACTTGTTGTTGTACGTGTAAAGTAGTAGTACCTATGCATTCGGTAAAAAATGGGGTTGTGCCCCCTATTTACGAAGATACACATCGTTTTTTCTACTTACGATGACCAGCTGCCGGCCGTCTGCATATTTTACTTTTCACAAGGAAATGAATGATCACGACAGATTAACATCATGCATCGACCGACAACAAAAATCAATATGAACTCTTGCAGCCTCCAAAAGTCGCTCATTTCAATAATACTACCACTAGCAGTCCTCCCGCTAATCGTTTCCAGTTTCTCCGCATTTCAAACGTCGCCATCGTTCACTTCGCGAACATCACTCTATTCGTCATCGACCATGACCCCCTCTGATGCCCCGACCTCGACCGCAACGCTCGGATCTGATTCCCTCCGCAAACTTGTACAATCTGCAGCCCGCGCTTCTTCCGAATCCAACCGTCTTGATTTATCGGGAATCATATGGCTCGAGCACTTGAATTTGGTGGTGGGCTCCATGTCGGATGCCAAGAAATTCTACGTAGACTTTTTGGGTTTGACGCCGGACGCAGGGAACGCGAAACATTTCAACTTGGGCCAGCAGCAGGTGCGTTTCTTTGAAGCCGTGACAATTTAGTGCAATTGGAAATCTCGATTTTTACCAATATTTTTCTGTATTGAATCTGAACCATCGAGGTCTAATAATACAACTATTTCTTCTTTTCACACTTTACACAGTTCCATCTCGCTGCGAACGATGACCCGCCGCAGAGGGTCTCTGGAAGCATCGGCCTTACTGTCCCAAGTTTAGGACGCATCCGAGAGCGCGCTCAAACTGCACAATCTGCTTTAGAGGGGACGCAATTTTCCGTACATGAAAATGAAGGTGATGATGTAACGAAGTCGAAAACGATGACGGTCACCTGTCCTTGGGGGAATATTTTTCATTTGTATGATATTTCCATTGACGATCGTGATTATTCGGAAACGGAATGCAGTAAAAACAATTCAAGTGAATCGTCTCAAAAAATGGTCAAATTTCATGCCGAGGGGGGAACCTATGGGCCACATCGAATGGCTGTGAGGGGTGGACCGGGTATTCGATACGTGGAAATTGCTTGCCCCGTCGGATCGATCGATGCAATCGCCAGATTTTACGAAGAATTATTGGGGTGCAATGTCATGAAAAGTGTACAAGATGGAAACGATGCAGTAGCCGTAACCGTTGGTCCGGGAGTGCACATGGCATTTGTCGCGAATCCATGTTTGACCGATGAAGATTTGGGTCAAATGAACGGAGTCCACGCCTGTATTTACATATCTGAGTTCCAATCAATGTACAATAAACTGAAAGAGCGTGATTTGATTTGGACCAATCCCCGTTTTACTCATTTGGATAGCTGCGACACGTGGGAAGAGGCATGTGGTTCACGTACCTTTCGGTTCAAAGATATAGTAGATATGGATACAGGAGCAAAGGTGTTGGAGCTTGAGCACGAAACAAGACCCATGATGCATGGGCAGTACTTGAAGGTTCCCACATATGAGCCAAATTGAAAGCGGCCTATTGTACTAAATGATCATATTTTGTGTGATGTACTATGTCATTTCTCGAGGTTTACTTTTCAGTATCGCTTGTAACCAATAATATTTACCAACATTTTTCTGGTGTCAAGTATGGAAGCGTGAGGCGATCCGCAGCGGCTTGAATTCAACCAATAACTATAATATATTTCCAGGCCGATGCAATTATATTGTCTCTAAAAATATATTCTGAACTACCTTTAAGGGTAACCTCAATACGGACGCACCAAAAACAATACATCGCTAAACTCATGACAGGACCTACCACCAGACGCCCTTAATCAATGAAACAACACTCCTCCCAAACTTTTGAGTCTTACAGACCATGGTCAATTTACAATTACTTGTTTGTTCCCTTCAACCAAATACCCGTCGAAAAGAAATCTTTCTCACAATACCATCCATCAGAGAGCTTTCCTGCCATCTGCAAATTCACTCCACAAATCCAGCAGCAGCCTTCCCAACCATCGAGAGAAGCATCTTGAATGAAAGAAGTTCCAAAAGTCCCTGACAGCGCTCCGTCCCATTGCGCATCCCATGATACTGCATCAAGCCTGAATGCACCGCCACAACCGTACACCTTCTCGTCATTGTCATCACCCCAGAAGCGATTCATCGTAATCTTCGAAGCACCATCAGATGACTCGCCGCATCCGCATGCTCCTCCATTGCCCGTGCACAGATTTACGGGTGAGGAGGACGAGGACGAGGACGAGGACCAATCGGAAGAACAGCAGACGCGTGAGACAAGCCCTGACAAGTCCCACCCGAGCTCCTCCCAGTCGCTTCCACAGTAGCGATGGTAAGTTCCACCGTCGTGATGCTCCCAGACTTCGACGCAAGTGCTTTCGGATGCACGGATCCAGGTGACCTTATCATTCCACCAAGTATCGCCCAAGTCGTAGCAATTATCCGGTTCAGGATGGAAGTACGAATCTTCAGCATAAATTCCACAGTTGCCGTGATTGAGTCTGCGTTCAACGCCCTTTTCATCATCCTCGATGTTGACGACATCGCCACCTTCTCGAGCTTCCATGAAGGGTATGGGCAAAGGCCACTGGCGGTCTTCGGCATTACCAGGCTCATCTTTGGTGGTAGGAAACGGAAAAAATGAGCCTGGAATGATAGCGACTCTAGACTCTGCCTTTATAGCTGCAGTTCCCGCCTCGACGTTGACTTTGCCTTTACGAACAAGCTATTATTGTTGAAATAGCATTGTAATTGCGGGGAGAAGTGGGAAGACGAGGTTAGTGAGTATCGATGAAAACGACGGGGTGTGATTGATCCACGCAAGACAATATATTATGTAAGACTTACTGTATTCTCATGAGCGTTGCTGAAAGGTTTGTGTTGATCCTGGTCACGCTCATATTTTGCTACTGCTGCCGCTGCTGTCTCTGAACCAGATTCATGCTTGTTGTTGTTGGGGTTCATGGCCGAATGAGCATCAACACCTGAGCCATCATTAAAAGTGATTGAAAAGATGAGGATGATTGCAGAAACAAGCTTCATGGTGATTTCAAGTTGATGGAACGATAAAACTGAGAGTTGGGGCACTTGGTTGTATTCTTTTTGCCCAGCTGCTCCTGGTTGATGTTGTTGCTCTAGTGATGGAAATATTATGAGAAGGATTCATCATGAAACAAAAATAATTCCATTGATCAACTTAAGCTATGTAAGTATCTGGGAAGGCGCACTGGACCCACAATTTCTTACGTCTGGTCAATGACTACAAAGTGATATATTAGGTGCAACTCGGCAAGAAATGGTCGAGAGAGAACTTGTCCACATGACCAAGCATGATAAGGATTGAATGCACAATAGAGGCTTTCATGCTGTATGCTGTATCATACCGCCTATTGTACCATATTAATATTTTGTTGTTGTAGTAAAATTGTCGAGAGTAGTAGGAGTTCCCTCGATTGAGCAAGACCAAGAGTTACTCAGTCGTGCTGTTCTAACACTCTTTAGTAAAATACATGAATCATTTTTTTGGTTTGGAGAACTTAGGTTAATCAACTTCACCATACTCGCGAAATGCACACTTCTTTTTAGGGATACATACTTCATTTTTTAAGGCTCTGCTAATGAGCTAAAGCTTAAAGCCATTTCTTTCTATTCAATTCCCTTGTGCACTTTCTACGTAATACACATCCTCCTATCGAACAAAGTTTATCACACTAAAATGCTTAAAACACATTACATCCAAATAGTTTTTTTAAATTCCTTATTCCTTTTTCTGTGGTTTACCTCCAGCACAAGTATAGAGAATGTGCTCCACATTCATCAGAGTGTGCTGCACAGAATATAATTTCTCCTGCTCTCCCTCACCTATCTAATTCCTACTTCACTGTATCCTGACAACACTTTCCCAACCAGAGTGATTCTCCATGGTGAGTACTTTCAGTGTGCAGAATCTGTGGCCTCATTCTCTAGAAAAGAGAGGGTGTTTGAAAAAATGTGAGAAACATTAATTTGTTGATGAAATTTAGATGTATAGTTTTGAGTCTTGGAACTGCAATATGATTGATCAGTGCATATAAGAAAAAATCAATTGCACTTAGGGAAGAACAAATATGCGCAAAGCAAATTAACAATCAACATTGAGTACAAAGCATTCCAATTCACATTGCAGTGTCTCAACATTCATTGGACAAAATCATTATTCTAAAAAGAAATAAGACTCAAAGAATCAGTCTAAAGAGGAGCATTGCAATATATTGAGTGGAAGCATGAAAAATTTGAATTTGAAAAGAGATTGAAAAGCTTAAACATTCAAAGATTTTATAAGAAATGTAATTGACCTGAAATAGCATATCAGATTGAATATATTGCTTTGTAAGAATGAACAAACAAGATTTTGAAGATGTGTTGGACAAATTTTGGTAACTGTAACCATAATCACATGAGTCAGCAAGAAATCAAAATTCAAATTGAACAGCACAAGCAATACAAAAGATATTTTTGAGGTTGATAGTTTATTCAGCACAAATATCATGCTTCTAGTGTTCAATGGAAAAGTGGGAAGCAAGAGCTGTTTACTGAATGGATGTTGAAACTCAAGGAAGTGGCTAGAGTGAAAGGAGTCAAGTGTGTACTTCATTTGTTAAAGAACTCTCATCATCTGATTATGGTTGGGAGATTTACAAGTCTTTTGATATCACAATGGATGCTAGTAGAAAGTAGAACAAGTGGGCATTAGGAGCAAATACCAATGCAATACATTTGTTGGTTGCATCAATTAAGGTAGTAACCTGGTAGATCATTATCAACAAACAAAGCATGTGGACTCCAATTTCTTGATGAACATGTTTACAAGTTTATGAAAGAACTCAATAACAGATTTTGTCCAAACATCTGAATTGCAGATGGTAGGAACAAAATGCTTATGGAATTGGACTAGATTAAGTTGAAGTGTGGAAATGAGAATCCATTGCAGTTCAATGATTGAAATGACATGCTAAACATTACTTATTCAGATCTGATCAGATCAGGATTTGAGCGAGGATTTTATTGTACATTATATGTTAAATGTGTATGGGAAGATTTATCCTGAAATGTTGTCTTGATTGGATTATGCCACAAAAATCTTATATCATTGTGAACTACAAGGAATTGATTGTTTAATTTAATTTCTTGAATCAAATTTGATAAACTAGGAGGGACAAATCAGGTGATTATTATGAAACTGAGAGAAATGTGATCATTTTGGTATTCAATTTTTACAAATACATTAAATGCAGTTAAATTGGACACAAATCTTTACTATATAATGATTGACATAGGTCCAGTTCAGACTCATATGGAAAAGGAATCAATTCAAGTCGTGAAAATGGATATACCTGTAAAAATCAACCTTGAAAGTTCCATGGAAAGCCTAATATTTGTGGGGCAATAGGTTATACAGAAGTCAACTATTGTCAGAAACAAGAGAAAGAAGACTGAGACAAGTTTAGTTGAAGCAAGTAATATTGAAAAACTTAACATGCATCAATTTTGGAGATGTTCATAATTTGAACTTTGTGGAGGTTAGGTTGACAACTGGAAACAAGAGGTGCAAAGAGTGAAGGCAAGTGGCCCAAAGTGAGACTAATAGCTGAACAAGGACAGACAACTGAATAAGTCAGGCAATTACTGATCATAAAGGTTCATAGGGATGGATATGATTGAATCATTTTTCACAATTTCAAGGTTAAACAAAAAAGTTCACAAGTTCAAGCCTAAAGCTTGGAAAGTAATCAAAAATAAGATGAATGATATTCAGCAGAAAGTGAGTTCAATGGAATTAAACGGCAGAA
>JALLPE010000410.1:0-17864 GCA_036940025.1 Conticribra weissflogii
CATTGCTGTTCAGTGCTTGCTTCAACTGTGGTGGAGATCATGGTCTTAATCATTGGAAGGAATCCTGTAACCAAACCTACATAGTGCAGAAGAGTGCTAAATCAAGAGGAGAGGAATCTTTGTTCAGGTGATGGTTGTAGCAGTGGCCAAAACCTTGTGGTAACCAAAATCATCAAGGCCATGGGAACTACGAAAGGAACAAGCCTAGGTGGCAAAAATTGCTTGCCTCACTCACAATGGATTCCACTGACTTGATGGGGTTTGGATAACTTTTTGTGGAAAATTTATTACGTAGAGTGACTTTTCATTGATTCTGCCCTTTTAGCTGATGCTAGCTGCCATCTCCCCATCACTCATCTGTTCCACCACTGTTGTTCCTCAATCAATAATAGCATTAGAACTTCAGTGCATGTTTTGAATACTGTAGCTTCAGTTCCAGGGGGGGATTGCTGAAACCAAAAATCTTATTAAGTTCTCCAAGTCCAAGACTACTCAAGTCCTTCATACTTTTCTGGTTTCCAATCCTGATGCAAATATTGCAGCTCTTGCTGGCGCTCTTGGTGTAGCATTAGTGTCAAACTTAAAGGGCATAGCATGCCTGGTTGATTTGTACCCTGGCTTCCATATCCACACCCTTTTTTTGTTTCTTTTTGGTTTCATTGGGATATCAACTTGTTCCTGCTGGATTGTTTGGCGCCTTCAATTGTATTTCATATCACCAATGATGTACCAACAATATTCTTCTGTATTATCACCAATCTTATCAATCTATCATCAACCAACAATCATTACCTGACTTCATTCTTGATGCTTTCTGTAGTCATTGGGATTATTGTTCACTACCATGTCTTCTGCAGATTTTGAATCCCATCAGAGTCCATCTTCACTCAAATCTACTTTTGCATGCTTGAATCTCTTCAAAAACATGCCTGCAATTCATTTTGTACTGAAATGTAATTCTTATACCACTGATGACACCCTTCTTGTCTACAAAATTGGTGCTCTGACTGGCCTTACTCCATTCAAGTCTGACTTATTCGACCATATCAAATGCATCATTCCAGTCCATGAAAAAAAGGTCAAGGAAGTAATTGGAATTGAAACTGCTATCAGTTTTTGTTACCAAGACACAATTTGTCTATTGTCCACAATTTGCTAATCATCTACCATCATCCAAGACTCACCTCTTCAGTCCTCAAATTTTTCATCAGAATTGTGCAGGAAAGAACATAATCTTTGGTTGAGATTCCCCTGACCAGTCAGATACACATTGCCATACATATTGATGTTTTTGAGTTCAATGTTCTAATTGTTCAAAATTCAATGCACACTGAAGCTGAGAAGAAGAAGTATGATTTTTCTTTGGGTGAAAGTGTCAATATTTCTTGATGTCATCATTTCTCTGATGCCTGTCTTGATGGAACTACTTTTACAAAATCAACCCTTGACCATGAGTTTTCTGTGATCTTTGATGAGTTGTTTGAAACCTTGTTTAGCATTTGCAATGATACCGTGCTTGATGATATTTGCAACTGCATTGTTTACTCTGATCGCAAATATTGTTTCGATGTCAATGAGTTTACTTCTGATTACCCTCTTGTTTATCACCTTCCTCCTCTTGATGCAGTTTGGCTGAATGAACCTAACCACTCTGCTTGTTGTTGTGAACTTGAAGAACTTTGTCTTCATGAAGATTGCACACAAGTCATGATAAGACTCACTATGAACTTTCTGACCCACTTCCAAATTTTATTGAGCAGTCCAATAGTGACACTGAAACTTCATACTGTCTACCTTCAGTCTTTGTTTCAGAAGAAGGAGTTGATGCTGCTCAACCCAATGAAGAAGTTGATTCAATCAATCAATGCTCCAGAGGGAGCACTTCCCATCATACCCATTTGTTTATTTGGATGATGCTCCTATTGTCTCTGACAATGCTTCAGCTGTTGAATCCTACATTCCTAATGAACCTTCTTCCTGAAATCTAAGTTGAGGATTTTCCCAATTGGTATCAAGCCATGAATGGACCATTTGTAGATGAATACTGAACGTGACTGACAAAGAAATCAGTGCTTTTGAAAGAGTAGGTGCCTGGAATATAGTTAAGCATTAAGATGGCATGAATTTAGTTATGGAATCTGGGCCTTCAAGTGCAACTGATTTCCCAATGGTACTGTGAAGAAGTTCAAAGGCTCATGGGGATCAACAGCTAGATGGGATTGATTTCTTTGAGACCTATGCTGCTGTTGTCCAATTTACCACTGTTTACCTTATGTTTATTGTTCAGAACTTACTTGGTTTGAAATCCGAACAAGCAGATATCACTGCTGTCTTCCTTCATGCTGCTCTTGGAGAAGATGACAAAGTCTATGCAAAGATGTCTATTTGTTTCAAGCTGTGCAATTGATTGGAATATTCAAGATTCTCTGACTTAAGAAAACTCATTCTTGCTTGTATCAAAGTCCTTGTGCCTATTGGAAATGTCTCACTGAAAAACTTGGCAACTTTGGCCTACATCAAGCTAATCCTGCTTAGATATGAAAATTCGTAGCTCAAAAAAGCTTAGTTTTTATATCTATTTGTAAGTACATACATGCATATATGTACATGGTATTTTTCAATTTGTGGTCATTGTGATCTTTTGGTTTGTATTGATATTGATCTTTTGCTTTGTAATGGTTCCAACATGGAACATTTTTGTTCACAATACATGACAGAAAAATTAACCAATTCTCACTTGATTTTGTGTGAGGAACATGTGCATTCATACTAATTCCTATTACTCTATCTTTTATTTTTGCAAAAAATCATAATGTAATGTTCCCTTTTTATTTATCAATATCAAAAGCATAGAATAAACATTGTCATGGGAAGGACCATGATGTTAATTCTTCAAATCACCAAAGTATCAGAATTTTGAAAGCAACCATGACAACATTGTAAAAATTCATTAAAAGCATTTCTGATGCAAGTTTGTCTTGTGACCTATTTAAGTTTTAAAATATGAATTCTTTCATGCAATAATTTTGCATGATGCTTCTAGCTAACATTTTGTGCAAGAATATCCTAATGCCAGGTTTGTCCATGCCAAAACTATCAATGAAGGGAACTGCAGCGACGAAAATTTTGATATAGATTATGAGTTATTATCACACAATGAAAAACTCTACACCTTCTTCTTTTAACTTGTATTGATGCATGCGCTTTTGCTATCATCAAAAAGGTTCAATGCTGTCTTAAATATGTTGTGTTGGTTGAAAATCTCTCATGTATATGAGAGATAAGAAGGGTAAAAGGATGACTAAGAATTCAATGTTCTTACAGATTGATTCTTCAAATGAGCCATCATTTGAGTCATATTAACTATATCTCTGGCATCACTGTCATCCCCACACACAAAACTCCTTTGATATTGATTTGAAAAATGTGACTATTGAAAACTATTGCAAATTTTTTCATGATACATTATCAATTGATTATACTATAAAAATCCTGATTTTTGCCAATCATCAATGATTCTTAAGAGTTCCTTTTGTATCAATTTTATGTCTTTAATCTTCTGTGATCTGGCTTGTGAAATGTTCAGAATACATTTGTGAGACCGATTGATTGGTGTCCAAATATCAGAATGAATATCTAAAATTTTGGTAACAAGATTGAACTCGATCAAGTTCCAACAATCTGCAATAAGCTTATATACATTTGTTGATGAATGTTTTGATATTTCAATATGACAAAGATATTCCCCTTTTATGTTTTCTTCAATGGAAGCATGTACCAATTGTATATGTGCATTTTCTCTTCAATTCTTCATCTATTTCATCTGATTCTGAAATGAATTTCAGCACCAACTCTTTTATCCAATCAACTTCCCTGTCATCATCAGTTCTTCTTAGGCATTGTAAAAGCCAATCCATGAGAATGTCTGATTTCTAGTTATTAGGTTATTGTAATTGATTCAACTTTAAGATTGATGTATGATGAATAATTTTGTTTTGAAAGTTGCTTTTTTGGCTTTGTCAAACAATTTGGTTTGATTGTATTCCATTGATGATTATTGATATCCATTATTGATATTCCTGTTCTGTTAGTCAATTCAATTTAAAGAAGGTACAACTGTGCATTTGAGTTACTGAGGGATTTGAAGATTTACTCAGCGTTGTTCGTATCACCCTGATCCAATATTTCTTGGCTTTTGACAAATACTCCTAATTTTTTGATATTGTTATTCAGTATATGATGTTTAATTATCATAATGATTGACAAAAATATATGGTCCTTTGTGGTGAGAGGGGTTATTGGATTTTTGAAAAGATGTAACTTTGGTTTCCAAGTTGTCTCTGTGGTCAGACTTCTTCAGGGTACTTAGGGAGAATAGTTTTGCAAAAATCCAATACTCATACCCTAATATATGGTTTGAACTTTGATTGTATATCTTGAATGGACACGGCCTGAGGCGATCTAGTATGAACATCATGGAAAGTGAGGAAAATAGTCAAGTTGAAAGACAATAAATTGATTTTTTGTCAGAGCTTCTGCTAAAAGAAACAGATGGAACTCTGTTGAGGTGCATCAGCAGTAGGCAGAAGGGGGTAGTTGAGATAGCAGAGAAAGAAGCGAGATAATAGACTATTGCAATTATTGGTGATCTGTTTTTTCTTGCGTCATTCATAGATTGTTGCAGTATTTTATCTGATAATACATGGTATTGAATACCTTTCTCCCTCTCTGTTTGAACGAGATAGCACTCTCCTCGTTGACATTGGTTGTCGTTGAGATACTCGCGATCAGTTTTCTTTGTGCTCTACTTGTCTGTAATCCCTAGCTCAGCCAGTTTTCTTTACGTAGCAAGGTTCATTTTCTGCTCATATAATTACACCACGAGACAAGGATAGATGAATCTTCTCAGCGAAATAAATGCCATTAAATCTAAGTTTATATTGAAAGGGGGCTGTGGAAAGAGCACTTCAAACCACAACCTTAACCAGAAGCTGCAGTCTGTCCAAGAATGGCAAGCAGATTCTCGTGTTCGACTAGCAGGTCTTTATAAAGCTGGCGCTCCTCGGCTATCGAATGCTTCAAATCCGTAATATAATCATACATTTCAATGATGTAAATAGAATTGCTGTCAACAGATTCTTTGAATTCGCCTGAATACAATGATTTAGGATCGAATTTCTTGTCGAAATCTTGACCATCAAACAGTTGGGAATGCCCTTGTTTTGCGTCTCTTGCATGCGTGGAGCCTGATCGTAGGTTAGCAATTTCAGATGAAAGGGCTTTCTCGAAACGGATCACTTTTTCTTCTGATCGCAAGCGTTCTTCTGCCTTTTTCAGTTTTTCTTGCAGCTCTCGCAAGGCAGCCTTGTGTTGTTTTTCGGATTCTTCAATCTTACCGACAAGAGTCTTATTTTCATCTTGAAGGCTCTCATAATCTAATTTCAACTCGTCCAGGGATTCTCTCAATTCTTCAACAAAGTCTTCGCCTACAAAGTTATTGTTTTCATCAGCGGATGTGAGTTCAAGCAATCGAGCCTTGGTTTCTTCTAATTCTGACAATTTCTCAGATAGTGTCGATTCGATAGAACGTCTTGTTTCTTTTTCGAGAATGAGCTCAGCTTCCGCCAAAGAAGCATGAGCTGCGACTGCTTCTCTCACCCGCCTTTCAACTTCAGCCCCCATATCATGCATTTTAGCCAGTAACTGTGCTCGTTCAAGTTGAAGCTTCGTTATATCAGACTCACTTCCTTCGCCACCCTGTCCACCGTGCGAGGTAGAGTAAACAAGTGCCGCATTCGCTTTTTCGCTCTGATCCACCTTGTGAGCCAGTCTGTCTTTCTCCAGATTCACTTTCGCTAACTCTGATTTGATTCCGCTCATTTCCTCTTCGCATCTCTTAGTCGCAGCCTCCAGCTCGTTTTCAAGCATTTCAATGCGGTATTCCATTGATACACTAAGGTCGATTTTGGAATTCTCAAGCTCTTCCATCGCCTGCTCCATGAGCTCCAAATCAGCTTTCGCGGCGCAAACCTCCTGCTCTAGAATAGAAGCATGTAAGTTTGCATTTGCCGCCTTCTCTTCTGCTTCTCTCTCCTTCCATCTACATGATCCGAGTTCTTCTTGCAATCGTTGAAGTGTTGAACGGAGCTCCTCCATTTCTTTCCTTTCTTTGCGGTCATTCTCGGCCGCCATTTTCTTTGCAATCTTCCTCACTTGGAGATCTACTTCTTCGTTGTACTCTGTTGCTTGAGCGAGTAGGGCAAGATCTGATTTTAACTTCGACACTTCTTCTTCAGCTACAAGACGGGCTTCTCGCTCCGAGCTGGACAAATGTTGCTCAGTAGCATACTGAGACCTTAGTTCCAATATTTGCTGTCGTAACGCGTTTGTCGCCATTTCAGTAGCCTTAGCAGAGAACTGATCAGTTGCGAATGATTGGAGCTCTTCGTTTGCATTCCTCAATTCTTCCTGAAGTTGATAAACTAGGGCTTTGGAATCCTCGCTCTCACGAACAGCTCGACACTTATCTAGCTTCAGCTCGGCCATTTCTGACTCCAAATCCGAGTATTTTTCGGTCAGGTTGAACAGTTTTCTTTCCAACGACACTTCCCGGTCCGACGAAGTCATCTTGCTAACATCCAGCTGTTTCTGCATATCGAAACATTTGGACTCAAGCGCTTGGATTTTAGAATTGAGTGAAGATTCTTTTTCCTCCCATTCTTTAGATTGCGAAGAGATAAGAGCGTTGGACTCCCCGAGTTGTTTCTGATAGTTTTCATTTTTTTCCTCGATTGACCGTAGACTTTTCATGAGGTCATGTAACTGTCCTTGTAATGAAGCTATCTCGTCGTTCTTTTCCTTCAATAACTCTTTTTTCTGGTCGTGGAATTCATGTTCTTTATGCGAAAGAGTTTGTTGCAACAAGCCATGCTCTGCATTTGATCGATCTAGTTTGTTCCGGGTGTCTTCCAACTGAGATAAAGCGGACTCTAAATTGGATTCGAGTGACAGAATTTGACCATCCTTTTGGCCTCTTAAAGCTTCTAGATCAGACAGCGCGCGATGTAAAGCAGCCTCTGTTTCGGCTAGCTTAGTTACTTTCAATTCCAAGCTATTTTCAAGACTATTTATCATTGGTTGGTCGTTGGTTAAAATTTGTGCTTCCAACACCTCGATCTTCTCGTTCAAAGTAGTACATCTGGCCTCCCACTGAGCAATTGCTTCATTGGCGCTTAGTTGTTGTTCGGAAAGTTCTTCTTCAAGTTCATTTATACTAGCTTCGAGCTGATCTGATCTCTCTTGCCACTGCTTGACTACAGCTTCAGACTGATCTCGCGTCTCAACCAACTCTTTCGTGATTTCTTCGATGGCAGCGTCCTTCTCCACTAAATCATTACGAAGTGTTTCGTGGAGAACGGTCCATTCTTCCGTTTTAATAGACATTTCGCGCAATGAATTTTGGAGTTCCTTGCATCGCGACTCCCATTTAGCACTAGAATCTGTGTTTTCGATGTCCTTTTGTGCGAGTTGCTTTTCAAGGGATTCAATTTCCGCATTTAATGATTCTGACCTTTCTTGCCACTGATTGATAGCGTCTTCTCCGCTTCTTTCAAGTGCTGAATATGCTGCTTCCAATTGTTCGATTGCATCAGTGGCTTCCTTTTCCTGTTGTTCCAATTGACTTTCTAGTGATGAAATTTTTGACTCAAACATTTCTGCTTTTTCTTTCCACAATTGTTCAGCTTCTTCGCTAGCAGTTTTCAATTCTCCCACAGATATTTGAAGGTTCTTCTTCTCCTCGTTTGAAGCTTCAAGGAGCCTTTCGTACTCCTTTAGCTGGTGTTCGATACCTGTGAGTTTCGCGCATTTTGCTGACGCTTCAGTGTATTGGTATTCCAGGCTTTTATTATCTTGCTCCAACGCACGATTCCTCGCGAGCAAATTCCCATTCTCCATGTCAGCCTTTTCGAGTTCCTTTCTAGTTTCTTCACATTCTTCCATAATATCTTGAAGTTTCGACTCTGTATGGACGAAATTGATTGGGGTGTGTGAAAACAGTTACTTGGGTAAAAGAAATCATGACATGAATAAATGAAGAAACGAAACATCAAGACTTACTCATCTCATTACATTCTGCGGTGATGGATATGATTTCATCTTCAAGGTTTCCATTGTCTAATTTCATGAGCTGCTCGACTTGGGATTCGGCAGCATTCTTGGCCGCTTCCAATTCAGCAATGCGGCGGTTTGTTAGTTCCAGGCGGTCATTAAAATTGTCTTCCCTTTTTCTGATGGAATCTAACTCAGCTTGTGCTTTTGCAAGGTCTTTCGACAAATCATCGTTGTCAGAAGAAAGCTTCGCCAATAACGCAGCGGAACCAGTTTCCTTTTCCCGTAATTCTTGGTTTTGTTTTTTCTCAGACTCGACCTCTTTTCGCAGTTCTTCCAATTGAGCTTCATTTTGTTCGGCGTCTTCGATTAGCTGATTTTGAACCCTATCTAACTGATCACGAAGGTCCACGAGTTCTTCATCTTTACTAAATAATTCCGATTTGAGAGCTTCGATTTCAATTTTTGATCCCTGGTCCTTATCGCTGGAGGAGTTTTGTAGTAGTTCTTTTTTGAGCTCGTCTCTTTCAAGCGTAACCTGTAACAACTCAGTCTCAACTTCAGCCATGCGACTTTGAGCAGTTTCAGACCAAGATTGAAATTCAGCGAGGTTGGCCTGCAATCGGTCTCGTTCAGAGGTGAGAGCAGCAATTTCTGCCTTTATTTCCGACAACTCCGATTCATTCGACGCTTTTTCTGTGAGTGAAGATTGCAGTGTTTCTATCATGGTTGTTTTGGTTTGGTTTTCTTCTCTGAGGGAAGCCAGTTCGTCCTGCTGGATTGACAGGTTGTTTTGCAACACTTCTCGTTCTGATGACATATTAGACAGAGAGTTTTGCAATTCAATAACCTTCGCTTCCGATTCTCGATACTGAGATTCGAACTCGGCATTCTTCGCTTTTAGCTCCTCGATCTCATTTGTCAATGCATCAACATGCTTCACAGCAGAAGCAATCCATTCCTCGGCATCTTTATTGGCTTTCTTCAAAGAGGCGAGTTCCTCAGTGTGGGCAGTCGTTGAAGCCACATCATTCGAAGACTTGCTCATTTCTTGAATTTGAGTTTCAAGATTTTGCATAGTTACCTGCTGTTGAGAAATGTAGTCGTCTTTTGACTTTAGCTCGTTTTCTAATGAAATCCTTGAGGCATTTGCATCGCTCTGAATGCGTTGGATTTCACTTTTTAGGGAAACTACTTCTGCGCTTGCAGATGAGTCTGCTGAGGCTTTTGTCCTTGCCTCCTCCAATGCTCGTGCGAGAGATTGGTTTTCAGTGCCCATTTCCTCCATTCTAGACACAGCCATAGACATCCATTCATTCGCAGCACGGACATCTTCCCGAAGACGCGCGTTCTCATCTTGAAGGGACTGTAGCTGGTAGCTGTAGTTTTCACTCCGCGTAGGGGCTTCAGCGGCTGCCTCACCACCGGGGTGTGATGGAGCGGAGTTGCTCCTTTCGCTACCACCCTCAACGGCAGCCTCTCCTCCAGCGGTCATTTCTGTATAATGTGCATTCGAGTTCGTACTGCTTTTGTTGTGATATTCTTGCTCCAATGAGTTGTACGCAGCGCTCAGGCCTGACATTTCATCACAAAGGGTTTCCTTCTCCTGTTCAAGCTGCTCCACAGATCTCTGCGATTTGAAAAGTTCCTCCTGAATCCTGAGTATTTCTACATCCTTAACTGCGATGACCGCTTTATGAGAGTCCGCTTGTTTTTTCGCTTCTTTCATTAAATACCCCTTCTCCTGTTCTAGCTCGGCGACTTTTTCTGCATACTCAGATAGCATATCATTAGTTTCTGCCGACGTTCCAAGCTCCGCCACCCGTTGTAGCTGATTCATTTGGATGGATTGAATAGAAATTGTTCTCGATGCCTCTTCAAGTTTCGCTTGCAGTTCTTCGATCTCCTTAGCTTGGCTCGCAAGCATTTTGCGCAATGATCGAGATGACTTATTGTCCACTACATCTCCCTGTTCATCCCCGTCCGAATCGCTTATGTCTTCTTCTCCCGTTGCTGCCAAAGCGAGGACCATACGGCGACGAATAAGAGTAACATTTTTTCCATACCAGGTGGCGAATACACGCTGATCCATTTCTGGTGCCGTTCCTCCCGAGCAAAAAGGTAAGGGAAGTGGACGCTTCCTCCAAGTGTCAATCAAGTTCAAGAATTTCCCAACCCCCATAGATTGGATCATGTTCATGATAGTTTCCGATGTCCACGCCGCACTCTCCATCGCGGAGCTATCGCTTTTATTTGAATCCATCGTGTCATTCAAAATATACTCTAAACACAGACCGAGAAGTAACCCACTCAGTGCCGGTACTGCTTGCGCTGCAGAAGATTGGGATACTTGTCCTTCATTTACTTTGGGAGTTAATCGGAGAAGGACTCCTAAACACACGCTTGAGGGTGATGATAGCACTTCTGCCGCAGCCTTTGGCATTCCTTCGACCCATTCGGACAGTAAACGTAATAAGGTCACCGTAACATAAGAACTCGAGGCATGGAATTTTGCTGACGGTGAGGACAAAGAGGCGGTTCCAAAATGTGGATCATAAGTTGCCACATGCTGCAAAATGAAATCGATCAAATTGTTGCTTGCAGAATCGTTGTCGGAAGAGTCATGAATTTCGTTAGTTTCCGATGCCATGGTATGCGAAGGAGGTGGGATCAATCGCAGCAACATCTCCCTAATTGCATCCCCGTCACCATTGGTTAGGAACACACCCAACGTACCAGCAGATCCAGCAGCAAAAATAGTCGCTTGGTGAACTGACATTAGTTCCGTATCGACGGTTTCCCATTCCTTTGAATCCTCTTTCAAGTCATGGAAATATTTTTGTTGTGATTGAAGGAATCTCAGATTATTCACGAGAGTAGACACCATGCGGGAAACATGAGGTTCTTCCAAAGGAACTCCCATGGCATCGGATTCCTCGGGAGGTGGTGGGGCCAACGCATGAAGGACCATACGACTGGCTGTTTCGGAAGGAAGACACGCTCGCAATGTGGATATTGCATGGGTTGAGATAAGAGATGCCGTTACTTCGGCACTTTCTTCATCGTAGCAATCCATGTCAATATCATGCTGTTCCGGTCGATAAGCACCGGTACATGCGAGATACAATAAACGATCGATTGCTGCGACCGGCCCCAAATTCAATGGCATGGTTTCGTACAACAACTGCGTTTGTACCTTGATCATCTCTTCTTCTTCTCTTTTCTGAAATGCATCATTTTTCGATTTGGAACTTTCCCCATTTTCTTCCCCGAGACAAGACATTGTATCGCCCATAGAGCCTAATACTGCCATTGTAACCAAAGCCTTTTGCTGTAATTCCGGAGTAGGAGCCGCGCTAACGAAGGCCATTCCTGGAGGAGGTGGAGAATATAATGCACAATCGACAATAGAACGACAGAGAAAATCGTGCGAAACAATGCTTTTGGAACGAGCCCTTCGTTTGCCTCGGGAAGAATCCGTAGGTGAACGATTTTGTTGTTTTGGGTTGGAGGGATTGTAGTCTCCGTCGTAAAGAAGCACAAGAAGTAGGTTCAATACAGAGGTAAAAATGGAAGTTTCATTTGGTGTGAGGAAGGGAGTTAGTGGACCCTTTGCCTGGGAAGACTCTTTGGATCCGGAAGTGGATTCACTCTTTGATGCCGTACTGTGTGGAGTCGTTGTGATTCCTTGCAAAATGTCATCCAAATCATCCTTTTTGTTCTTTCCTCTTTTTCCACTTTTTCCGAATTTTCCGTCGTCCTTTTGTTTTTCCTTCATTCCGACACCACCATCGTTTGCGTCCTTTTTCGCGTCCAATCTCTTCTTTCTCCGCTTTCCCATTTCATCATCCCACCATATATTTCTTTCCTCCGAACGAAATCTCTCCCCGCCCTTCAAATCCATCAATTGTGCCAATCGATTCAAGTTGCCGACGCCATCCCCTCCTCCCAAAAACAGCTCTCTCGCAACATCATCGGCTTGAGCCAATGCCAGACATAAATCAAGACAGTCCATGGTGACGGAAGATGCCCCCGCGGTTTGAAGTCCCGAACCAGATTCGAGAGCAATTTTGAGGGCGCGGTCGTAGCCCTCGGAAAAAGTGATGAGGCGGGCCAAGATGGAAGACGAGGAAGCTAGGGAAGTCAAAAAGAGGATCGCTTGATTGCGCACTTCTTCGGGAACCGCAGATTCGGCGAGAACGCTTCCGGATGATGTGGCTGCAGAAGCATCATGGCCTAAGAGATCTACGAGGCGATTGATTCCATCCGGAGCCTTCATCAGTTGCTCTCGCAATGTTCCCGGGCTGGCTGAGAGGAGCGCTTGCAAGATTTGAAGTGAAAGAACTCGTGCATAAGTGGACGGCGTGGTGGTTTGAGAAGCTCCACAAAGACAGTCCAAGAGTGACGGAATGAGGGAAAGAGAAGATTGGTTCGACCTCGGCCCGACATCTGCACTTTCGGCTTTTTCCGCATTGATATTTTCGTGGAAATGCAGCAAAGTCTTCGAAATGAATTCCATTCGTCGTTTGAGCTGGCGTTGCTTTTGAAGTGCGGCTGTTGTGGCACCTGAGAGATTGCTGGTACTTGCAGATGACCCTGTTTGCAAGCCAGATGATGAAGGAAGCATCTCCAACAACAGCTCACAAGCCGCTACGTCTCCCCCTTCCACTTCGATCCCCGACGATGTCGCTGATGAGCCGTCCCCGCCATCTTGATGCTGCGAAGGAAGAACGGATTGAGCAATCAGACTGCAGAGCGAATGTAAAACTTGCAAATTTCCCAAAATTGCATCAATTGCTGCGCTCTGACGCTCTTCCTCCGTTGTTTCGTCTAAATTTTCGTCGTTGCTTGGCTTGAGCCGACGACAGCGTTTCTGAAGTTGTTCCAGAGAGTCGATGCAATCAGAGGGTGTCGATGCCGAGAGGAGGCGGTCGAGAAGTAGGTCCAAGTCCAATGGAGATGATGATGACATGACTTCGTAGAATAATCTTGGTTGGCTGGGCTGTGTTCAGGTAGCTCTTATGAAATTCGTGAAGCTTGTTATGGCATGGTAGGGTTTGATACTGCCTTGACGAGGATATTTCGATCAGAACCAACAACAATTTTTGTTGATCTCGTCGTCATTGTGGCTCGAGTTGTTGTGGTTGGCACTTCTGTACTGTGCCAAATACTACTACTCTCTAGAGGTACAATATTAAAAAATATCTAGAGAAGTACCATATCAAATACCCTGGAAGACACTAGATTAGCGATATGTAGAGACATACACCAGAATAAATCGCTAATCCAGTGTCTTCCGATGGTCGTACTAGTTCTGGGGGAGTACCTTGACAGTCGATTTTTAACATAATTCCTTGACACTTTTTAAAAAGAGAACTATATCCTTCCTAGACAGACTTAGCTAAAATTGAACACTACAGTCTTCTTCTCCTGAAACAGAGCTTTTTTTTGATACTAGGGTCTGGGGGTCTAGGGGGAGCAGATCCTCCCCGAAAATGCTACACACTAACCACACATTTTTTTTCGTGTTCCTCGCACAAATGTGAATTTTGCGCCGACGACAATATTGGCATCGGCAGACCATAACCATGGCCGATAACAACAAAGAACCCAACCCATACACTACTGAAAGGGCTGTGATGATGGTGAGTATGTTGGTTGCGCCCAAAGACGATGTTTGGGCCATGGAGATAGGTGGTTTTGTTTGTGTTATTTTTTGAGTTTTTTCTTATTATTTTTCGCACCGCCGCCACTGCATTCATTGTTCAGGTCGTCAAATGTGGGCTCCGGGTGGACGAGGCATTGGATGCCACCCATCATCCATGCACCAAAACCCATCTATACCGACTTATCAAGGCAGCGAGGGCAAAATTGGCGACAACGGCAAAAGAAGGAGCCAGCGCCATCCTCAACGAAGTCATTGACGTCAAAAGCCCCTCGTCCAACACAACAATATCCTCCCTGACACCACCTCGATCCTCAAGAAAGAGAAAAAGAGAGATTAATGGCAGGAGTGACATCACCAAGGCTGCCTTAAGAAAAATAGAAGAGGGTGGTGTCCTTGCTACGATGGACAAGAAGACAATCCGAGCGATCGAGGAGGGTTTGGAGGAAACCGTGGAGTCATTATTATCTCTGGCATCGTCATCGAAGTCAGCAGCACCAACCAAGAAGCCTCCTCGCCGAACAGCAAAGCAAGCGGCCCATCACCGTTCTTTCCTAAAAACTACAAAAAACGACAACAAGAAGAGATACTCTGCTGCCCTCAAGGAAGCCACCAAACTTCGTGCTTCTGGCGGAGGCTCGTTATGCAAGATTGCTCGTGAGATGAACACGAAGTACAAGCTGGAGGGGAAGTGGCAGTTGACACACGAGACAATACGTAAGTATTGTGACCCCAATCACCCGGGGCAAGTAGACTCCTCCCCACTCAAGCAAGGACCGAAGCCTACTCTCCCTCCCCTCTTCTTGGATTTGCTGCAGTCCCATGTTTCAATGTGCCAGCTCTCTGGAAATGGCGAGTGCAAACCCAAGCGATTGAAGGCCATTATTGGAGCCGCCATTGCCAACACTAAGTACAAGGATGAGCTGACAGTGGAATATATTTACAGGGAGCTCAAGAATAAATTCCCTGAAACAGTGCAACAATCCAAGCCAATGCAAGTCGAGGATCGCCGGATGAACTGGACAACATATCCCAACTTGAATGCTTGGTTTGATGGAGCGAAGGCGACTCTCATCCAATACGGCTACGCCGAGGACAAGCCGCAGCTTGTGCGGGACATCTTTAAGGGCCATCCATTGCCTTGTGAGATCCCTGGTGAGTCTGTTATCATTATTACTTTTTTATTATTATGTTCATAAATTTACTCCTATAATTATTACCAGATGACTTGTATTCCAAGCTCACCATCAAATATGATGTGTTGAGGAGGATCATCAACTTCGACGAGACCCACCTCACTAAATCTTCTGAAGGCGACAGAGGTGGACCTCGAGCGGATACCCTCACCAATCCCAATCTACCAAGGGCAGGATCGCGAGTATTCAAGGGCAGTGGCGGTCATGTCACTGGAGTATTTGGATCCAATGTTCTTGAAGCAATGCCGCTCGTTATGATATACGAGACCAAATCGAAGACCGCTGAGAGTATGAGGGTCAAGCCGAGTTGGGTACATGACTTGCCTGAGTTTGTTGGGCATTGGGGATTTCGTGAAGACACTGTAGTCGACACGCAAATAGCTGTTTGCACTAAAGGGAGTATGGATGAGACTCTTTTTATCGAAACTGTGTCTTTCTACAAGAGTCTCTATCCCAACTTGGCACCAAGGTTCAAGTGGGACGGAGATCGATTGATCGAGGGACCAATTTTCATCAAGACCGACAGCGGTCCTGGCCAAAATTGTAAGAGTGAAGCGGCCCTGAAGTTTCGGAGAGACATGCATCGCGAGGGAGTCCACTTGGGACCTGGTCTTCCAAACGCGACATCCTGCCAACAAGAGATGGATGATTGGTTTCAGGATTTCAATGGAAGGATTTCTGTTCAAGCGCAAGAAATATTCGAGCAGAAGACTTACGATTATGCTCTCTCGCTCAAGAATCGTCAAGAAGATGGCAAGACCAAGATCAAGTCTCCAGCACTCACAAATGATGATCTCCCAAGAATTATTAATGGTCTAAGCAGTGATCCCATTGAGAAGCGCCCATTCTTGTGCTGTGCAACAAAGGAGAAGATATTTAAAAGTTGGTTGGCTGTTGGCTTTGTCCCTTTCACTTGGAATGCGTTGTTGCATAAGAAGGTTCGTCATTTGCTTGGTGATGGTGGGGCAAGCAAAGAAATGACAGAGACGTTGGCTTGGACACAACAGACTTATCGCGAGTTGAAAGAAAAGGTGATGATGTGCATTTAATTTTCCTCTTCATTTTTTCATTGCGACTAAAATGACAATTATTGTTGTTCCGTTGTTTCATCACAGGCTGAGGCTGCTGGCTTAAATAGTTTTGTGTTCAACGAGGAACTTCCAGTGTACAAAAAGAGTGCACTTCTCCAGAAGACCGAAGATGAGCAGGTGAAGTCGCTCGTCGAACGCAAGAATGCTTTCAGCGCTGGCGGCCTTTGGATGGCTCTCGGATTCCAATTAATGGGATCCAAGGCAACTGTTCGTGCGCAGATGGAGCAAATCAAGAGCAAGAAAGCTGCAGCTACCGTCACCAAGGCTAAGAAAGATAAAGCGATGAGAGATAGAGTGGAGAAAGCCGATGCCTCTTTTCAATTAATCAAGTCTGGTTCCAACATGCCCGCTGAGGCATGGCGGGACATTATCAAGTTCTTGATCCCCATCTATGACACCAAGTCTGCTCCGTCTAAGTATAATTCCGTCAAGAAGGCCAAGGAAAAACTTGCATTGCTTGGGGAAGAGTATGGGTCGCCATGGCAAACATTGATGGAGGTGCAGTTGAAGAAGGCGCAATCAAAGCAACCACCACCGGATGACACCCGAGATTCGACCACCAATCTACAAGACCTGTTGCAACTTGACGACGACCCAGTTGGTGAAAATAATGATGATGTAGATGATAATGATGAAGGATGTGTTTAATTTTATTTAGTCCATGATTATGAGCAACATCGAGTCCGTCAAATTGATCGTAATAGTGTGCAAATTGAAAATTAACATGTTCTTTTTTGTCATTGGCATGTTTCAGTACTAATTCCTACGTATTTCTACGTAGTTGTCAAGGTACTCATCCACCATCATTTTCTGAGGTACCTAACTTTCGCCCACTACAGATTGACACACACACTGAATGAACACAAACCCAACTAGGACCACCTCACACATATCATAACGAGCAATGTTGCCTAACACAAAAAATTAGTTGTGGTAACAGATTTTGATTTATTTTTGATTCACATCGTTTTGTCAAACTACTCCCCCAGAACTAGTATGATTTAAGTTGAATTCAATATTTAATTTTAAATATGCTCCAGTAAGCTCATAATCTGCGAAAAAATTTCGCGAAGAAATTATGGGGGAAGTGACATAGAGGTTACTGTCAATGAGTCCACGCGCCACGAAGTTCTTCGAATTTTTTCGGACGTTAGACAGACAAGAAAAATTTGAGTATTTGATCATTATTAAGGCAATGATCATATGAATTTTGGGATGCACCCAATGGCATACGAAAGAGTATGGATGACGTCAAAAAATAAAAATCATTAATACTAACTAGAGGAAATTGGTATATATGTAGAATGAAATTAGAAAGTGAGTATTTTCCCTTGGGATTTTTAAAAATCCCTATGGGCGGTACATTGAACAGAGAGAATATTTGGTAACTGCAAAAGTATTGCCATAATTTTATTTATTCGAAGCGATAGCAGAAATTGTTGCTAACTCTTTTTCAAAATTTATCCAAAACCATCCCTGTGTAGATGATGTATCAAAAATGAATGACATGAACAAAAACTCCTTCAAAAAATCAAGTGATGAGAAATGTGCCAAATTTAATTTCAAGGGTGTAACACCCAACCACCCTTCCAGATACCCTTGTAACCTGCAAATCCATTGGACCACCAGCACACCCTATCTCAAGGGGGGTGCACACATCCAGTCAAGATCAACAGGGAATTTCTTGCCATACCTTCAATACTAATTGAGTATAAATCTCCATGTCTTCTGCAAAAACCTAGCCTCCATATTCTTCCTCTGCTTCATAGGATACATAAAATACTCTTTTATTTCATCAAACAA
>JALLPE010000411.1:0-14863 GCA_036940025.1 Conticribra weissflogii
AAAATTGTCAAATCACACCCCTGTCAGAAATGAAGCAGAGGCTCTCCCCAACCTATTGAAACCAAACCAAAATGTACAAACAGCTTCATTATACATGTGGTAAAAGGGTTGGGTGGTGGTTTGTTTATTTCAATTCCATCATTGTTATGTATGGTCACTGCATTCAACAAGTAGATGGAGTGAAAAGTTGTTAAAATTTCATATTTTTATGACCTTATAGATGTGTACAAAGATTTAGTAAATTATTGGTTGGCCTGCGTAGCAAAATGTGATTTCTCTGACCAAAAACACAATTTGAGTTCAAACTTCCCCTGAACACCAAACTTTTTTCAATTGTGACCCTTTTACCAATCAAACCGTATTTGACCTACCTTAAATCAAACTAAAGCTAACAACCTCAGCTTTCAGGATTGTTTAAGGTCTGTTGGGGTTTGAAGCCTGGTTTTGGCAATTTATCCAAAAACTTGCTTTTTTGCATCATCACATATCAAAAGTCTGCAATAGACAATAAAGGGATAATAATGAGGTATTTGCATCAGGCAATATCATTGCATACAACTTATCACAGCATAAGACACTACCAACATCTAAGTAAATTAGACATGACACACAATTAAACTCTAATGTCCTTCTGAAAACTTGGAAGTCAACAAAGGTCAATACCATGTATCACTGTGTTTATTAAAAACAGATTTTTCATTTGTCTTGAATTTCACACAATGTACTTTACACAACACCATGCCTACAAAAATGCCTTCTTAGTAACTATGCAAAATCGTCCAAACCCATTATAGATGTCCAGCATACTCCAGTTGTATGTGGATATTGAACCAATTGCTGAATGAAATATGGACTTATATGGACAATGAGTACATCCACCTATGTGTACCACATCCTAGAACAGCATAAATATGAGTTGTACAAAAGAATTTGAGGACTAACTTGCAAACAGCAAGATCAGATGAATCCCAAATAGTTTAATTCATTAAGCACAATTTCTTCCTATGTTAGTGGAATATGAAATGCAGTGACATTTTCATCCTGTGACAACTTGCTTTGTCACTGATATCATAAAATCAGAGTCTTTGAACAATAATGTCACTTTTGATATATATCAGTCACATGATGGAGATGTGTTGTACGCTGATGACATATGAATGCTGATCTTACTTTTGTATTTTTGTGATATTTACAATGTGTTCCATCACTCACTTGTATTTACTATGCTTTTCCAGAGAGAATAATGAGTACCTACCTTGATCACCTCTCTTACCTCACAGTCTTGTGAGGACCTTTGAGGTAGTCACTATAGCAAAAATAGCCAATACGACAATGTTGACAGCAACAGACTTGTCCATCCATGGTGGAAATTACCTTGTAAGCAACTGGCCATTCTGACAGTTGATACTGCACTCATTGTGCTCCTCACCCCAACCAACAATTCTGGTTGGTTTGTTTTGCTGCTGACAGTGCCAAGATGATAGTAACTATGCATGTGCTTGAATTTGTGCGCTGCTGACCATGTTTTCACTTCTGAATTAATTTTTCAATTTTTTATTTAAGCTCACAAATTATTTTTGAGTACCTTCTAATTTATAGAATTTAAAGAACATCAAATGCAGCAATGTAGGTCAAAAACTACTCAAATGATCTGATCTAGTTGTTGGAAATAATAGCCACCACACTCAAAAAAGGTTTTTCCTTGTTGGAGGGATGTATTAGAAGTTGAAAAATAGAGTTGAGTTGCAATCAAAACAAGTCATTTCACAATTCAATTTCAGTGACATATTTGGCACCATCATATTGTTGATGATCAAAACATCTTACATGTTTCTCTTTCAAGCAAGGAAGACATTTGGAGGGCTACTTGTTGGCCTTGTAGAGAGATTGAAATCCAATTGAAGTCCAATGTCAAGCACATCATCTAATTGAGAAATGATGGATTGTAAAACATTTGTGGTCAATATTTCAACAATCACAAAAATTTGTTTGGAACAGATATCATTATTATTCATTTGGTCATTTTGGATTTTTGACGTCTCCTTGAAATTCTGTCTTTGATAGTAGAAGAGTTAATAATTTGGGATTGAAAATGTTTCAGTTTTGCTTCTTGAAGTCAATAACAATATTTTTCTACCCAACATGCCGTTATCTTTGTTTTCATGCTTGGTGTAAGTTGTGTTTGGTTGTGAATTGTTTGGTCCGTCCGTTGATGCATGCGAACGCAAAAATTATTCCACTGCAATGGATCTGGAATGGCATAAAATATTGTAGAGTAGTACGGTTCACGAAAAAACACAATTTTACTTCACACACATTCCTAGAAGTTCCAAATTTTTCAGAACCATGATGAAATCCACCTTTTCCGTCTTCATCTCTAGCGCTACAATGGTAGCTGCCTGGAATTCTCTGTCTCCTTTTGCCACATCTACCAGATATTCTCGAAGGGCTGTGACCTCTATCCCTGCCAAGCTCGGAGACTCCGTCGAATTCGCCAAATACGAAGGACTTGGAAATGATTTTATTTTGATCGACGATCGCGACAAAATTGAGCCCAGTTTGACTCCCGAACAAAGCGAGCGGTCAGTCTATGATGTTTCCTTCCTTCGTGTTGATATTAATCTCTGCTTTTGTGTATACCGGGATTTCTTCCGTGTGATGCTCACTTGTGTCTGTATTCGTTTTACGCTGAATGAATTCATCCAGTCTCTGCAACCGCAACTTTGGGGTGGGAGGCGATGGTGTTATTTTCGCCTTGAAGGCCCCTGAAGGTGAGATTTCCCCAATTTTTCAATGGTATTCGCAAGCCAGAGATGAATTAGATTCTGTTTCTACTTGAAAAAGCATGTTTCTAAGTTGATTTGCGCCATTTCAATACCCGTTTTTCAATAAAATATAAATACATATTCAGAGGGGAACTATGATTTTACCATGAGAATTTATAACAGCGATGGATCCGAGCCTGAAATGTGTGGAAATGGAATTCGTTGCTTTGCTCAATTTCTCAAAGACTTGGGTGCCGATGGTGAGAGTGTGTGTTGCATTTTGTGCTTATTCTTGTTTTTTTACTCTCGCAAATCTTAGAAAGGAACTTCTTTTTTCATTCGACATTTTGAATTATCTTTGATGGAATAACAATTATCCGTCCATTGTTTATGATCGGGATTTGATTTTGTTTCAATTCACAATATCAGCCGAATCCTACAACGTCAACACCCTCGCCGGACTCATCATCCCCGTAATGAACTCCGACGGCACCATCACAGTCGACATGGGAGAACCCATACTCGACGGACCCTCCGTCCCCACCACCCTCACTCCCAACTCGGAACACAACTCTGTCCTCGAACAAACCCATGTTTGCAACGGAAAAGAATGGAAAATTAGCGCCGTATCGATGGGGAACCCTCATGCAATCATCTTTGTGGATGACTTGGAAAACGATATCGATTTTGAAAAAGATGGACCTGCATTAGAAAGTGATACTTCCGCCTTTCCTGCGAAAACCAATGTGGAATTCGTACAGGTCTTGGCGCCGGATCATTTGAAAATGAAAGTTTGGGAACGTGGAGCGGGGCCGACTCTCGCTTGTGGGACGGGAACTTGCGCTTTGGTCGTTGCGGCTATTCGGGCAGGAAAGATTCCTCGACCTGGAAAAGAGGGTGTTAGGGTGACTTTGCCGGGGGGTGATTTGTTCATCGAATGGAGGGAGGAAAATAATCATGTGTACATGACGGGACCGGCGAATCTCAGTTTTCAAGGAAAGGCATTGTTGAAGTAAGAGCACCTTGGTGCAATTGTCTACATCGTTGTCTACGCTCTCATGTGATGCCACGCTTGCATCATTATGAAGGGGAATTCTTCTTAGAAATTAGACTTGATAACAACATCCACTTCGGTTTAGGAAAGCGTCGATTTGAGCTTCGACCCCATGGTGTGTAATGATTTATGTCGCAATTTCCGACGTGAATGATGTTGAACACGAAATTGTGAAGTGTAGAGAAAATTTTTACAGACGCTTGACTGTTTAGCACTAAATTATTTTACATGGTTTTTACCTGGATTGGTTGGCCAACGTGAATGATGTTGAACACGAATTTTTGAGGTGTAGAGAACATTCTCGGAGGCGCTTGACTGCAAAGCACTAAATTATTTTACATGCTTTTTACCTAATAACGAAGGTAACCATGTATTTCAATAAATAAACACCTTTTTAAAACATTTAAGACATGTAGAGTAAACAGTGGGTGAGCGAGTTCCAATGCTGCATGTAGATTCACTTTGGCTGCCTTGTAACGTATTTTGAATGATGACTTCCTAGAGCTAATCTCGAGTGCAGAATAACATGCTCGCTAATCATAATATCATTTGAAATGAAAATATAAAACTGTCGGACCGCAATTTCCATCTGATAGGGACCTGGAATTTGTAGGTACTTTTGATTATTGACCAACATATAGGGAAAGAGCATATGAGATAGACGGCTGAAACTCACGATGATAGAATGCTGTGGCCTACAAGATTTCATTACATGTTGCTTCTTGATGCCACAGTAAATCCAAGATATCAACAATTATGGCCTACTCGTTGGAGTTCTGATATTCCATGAGGTCGTATTTACGCCACTGAGGCGATTTGGATTCAATATCGGACCAACCGGGGTTGACATTCTGGCGGTCGAAAAGAAAAGAATTGAGCAAAAGAAGAATTTAAAAAAATAAGTGCGCACTGTTTTTCTTAAAACGTACCTCCGCCCGGCTTCTTCTTGAGCCGACTCCATCTCGCGTTCTATCTCAGAATCGTATTTCTCAACATCATTTACATAGTGCGACAGAAAACTATCCGTCGATGCTGTTGCCACTGCAACGGAGGGTTGTTCCGTAATTTCTTTAGAGGAGGGTCTTTCACCTACTTTAGGGCGAAGCATAGACTTGATGAGATTCACTAATGCGTCGCTTCGATTCTTCGGAAGATCGGGAGAATGTGATTCGCTCCGTATATCGTGCCATCTAGTTCCTTCACGTGGAAGAACCCATACCGAAGATGCAGCGAGTTCATACAAAGTCAAACCAAAGCTGAAGATATCTGCTCCTGGATGTTTCGCGGATGTGGACAAAAGCTCATTCGGCATGTATGACGTGTCACCCTCTTGTCCGTCTTCCACTGTTCCAATGTCCCCAGTTAGCCCGAAGTCTCCAATCTTGCAAATTGCGCCGAACCGGGCATTGAAAACGAGAAAAAGATTTGATGGCTTGATGTCACAGTGAACCATGCCGTGCGAGTGAATGTGGTTAAGACCCCGTGCGATATCATGACAAATTTGCCAGATACTTCGCTCTGGTAAAATACGTTGCAGCGGTTGGAGAATGCCTTCACTCGGATCGTCTATTTCAATTGTACATGCTTTTAGACTGGGAAATCTTTCCACGTCCCTCTCCCACTCGCTTGTCAAAGATAATCGCAAATGCCGACATGTTGCCCTACTACATAGCTCTGTCTGACAATACAGATAACCGTCTTCTTGCCACGCCCTAATGAAGAATAATAAATAGAGCCCATAGTTGTTTTTGACATGACCTCCGCTAGAATCACTGGACGCCGAAGCACTTTGCAAGCGCTGCATGGTTTGAACCTCAGCCATGGCAAGTTGTCTATCCTTAACTCCACGGAACTGTCGATGTGATCTCTTGATAGCGTATAATCGATTGTCCCGTTTCGATCTAACTTTGTAAACGTCTGCAAAGGCTCCTCTACCAAGCGTACGGATGATGTGAAAGTCTGAGTTGAAGGATCCGATCGAGCTGAGGTCTGCCATCCCTTCCGTTGAAAACCGATTTTTTCTTGCAACTTTTGGAATCGATTTGACGTCGTCAGAGTCGTTATTCTTCGATGGTTTGCCGATTGGCGATAAGTCCGCGGGAAACTTGCCATCAAACGTTTGCACACCACTGTTATAGCTACTATTTGCGTCTCTCGCTTCAACTGGTGCAAAAGAGTTTTGTAACGCGAGGTGAGTTTCCGCGTCAAGTGTGCTGCCACTAATATCATTTTCCAGCATGGAATCCTCCAGCGAAGATAGACTATCTAATACTTGTGGCGGACACGCTGCCAGGACTTTTGTAGCGACCAAGGAGTTGGCCCGTGTGAGATTTAGACGCGATGGATCGGAGTGCGCCCAGGCAGGTGTCCTTACGGGAGTTGGAGGGCAGAGCAGTCTAGAAGTCGACTGTTGATCAATATTTTTGTGCAATGGATCTGCGACATCTTTTGAACCCACGCTTTGTTGAGAGGGTGTGCATATATCGAAAGCAGAATTGTCGGGCATTGGTCTGAATTTCCGGTTACTGGGTTTTGTAGCGTTGGATGCACGGGAAACTGCAGTGGTGTTGTTGACATTCACGGTAGAAGTTGAATTTGCGGACGTATTCGGTGCAGATACATTTGTATTTGACGAGGCAGCCGAAGTGTCGAGGTCATTCGTTCGAGAAAAGAGCTCCGGTGAGTTACGACGTGGAATGGAAGATGATGTCGTCTTGATGCCTTCTGAAGCATCATCATCGCAGAACATTGGTTGCATCGGATCCTTCTCAATATGTTCGCCTTTACGTCTTGGTTTATAATCTGAATCGACATCGAGATGTTCCCTCATTGAAAAATTTCCTTCGATACCAACCTCATCTTCGTCATCGTCGGGGTGGCGTACGATTGGCGAAACCTGAGAAAATTCCAAGTTGTGAAAGTGAAAAGGCTCTAATCCACGCGGAGTATGCGGATGAGTTGACCCAAACAAGTTTGCTGCGTGACTATCAATGAGAGAATGACCCCGTTTGCTACTTTGCTGATGGTCGTTTGTAAGTTCAGACCCCGCCCGATCGATCTCGGGGCTGAAGAATGGATTGAAATTGAATTTTGTTCTCGAAAAATTTATTTCCGGTGGCTTTTTGCGGTGTGCCTCTTCGACCGGATGCCCGTTGCCGCCATCAGCCATATTTTCCTTGCCACCGCTACCATCGTCTTCGCTTTCCATGACGGTATCTTCCTCGTTTTCCTCCTCTTGCAATAATTTCAACCCCCCAAAAGAAGATGATGGACCAATCCCGTGGCTTGGAACGTGCGGCATTCTCTCATTCACCGTAGAGGGCCCCTCACTCCAATCCCCCGATACGTCTGTTAGGTCATGAGAATATGTCGGTGCAATGACGGCGTCGGAAAGGACTCCTTCCTCAGCTGCATCAAATGATGGGGCGAAAAGATTGGAGGATTCGTTTCTATGAATATTGCGAAAAAGGTCCTTATGGGTGGCTGATGACTGTTGGGGATTATTTCTAGGTGTAAAGTGACTTTTCGGAATCCCCCTCGCGATTGGAGTGGTCGGTGGTTTTGGACGGAGTAGCAATCGTTGAGGACCTAACATGACTAAAGATTGATCTTCACTTGCGTCGATGGAGGCGTTTCCCTCTTCCTCGTTCAATGGAGAAGTTTCAGAATCCAAGCGAAACGGTGTGGATGAAAAGAATAAACTTGTTCCGTCTTCTCTTTCCTTTTGCCCGTCAGTGTTGCGTGGATTCACCCTAGGAAGTGATGCCGGGAAGGCATTAAATCGGAAGGGGGTGGCGGGAGAGGAATCGTAACCAGTACTGTTGCTATTGCTGCTGGTATTGTGAAGCGCGATGGGTGCGTTTTCGAGAATAAATGATCCGTGCGCAGGAGTCATTGGGGAAGAAGTCAGGGGCGACGACGTCCCACAAGCACCATCCGCGAAAATGTTGTGTTCCCTGCCGGCAATTGCATCTCTCGAGAGATTGCCCGAAGCCGATTCGCTCATGGCACTGCCCTCGCCTGCGCTCTCGCTACCAACATTGCTTTTTGCACTGGAAGGGCGAGGCGGTCGCTCCAACCTTCTACCGCTAATTTTCTTATGCTGACTGATTGGTTTTGGCGAAAAAAGCATGGTTTTCAATCGAGATTGACGACATCGCTTATGTTGTTGTGATCTCTGGGGTGTAGGTGCGATTCGCAGCTGCTCATCCTGATGATACAGAGGCTGTTGCATGCGATGCGATGACTTGACTGATTTGGAAATTGTTGCATGTTCTGTATCGTCACAATGACCTTGCGTCCCCTTTCTTCTCGACTTAACTACGGTCTGAGGAGGCGGGCGAAGACGATCGGATGTTTCGAATGCTGGTGATGCGGGACAACGTGAAAGTTTGTCATCGGGCCTCGGTGAAGATTGCGGTATGTTCAGAGTTTCTGGAAATAAATTTCCCTTTCTTCGTTTCGGCGAGTTGATCGATGCGGATGGCGAGCTGGCTTCGTCGATTGCGGCGGCTACCTCTGAAGCTGTTGCGATTGTCAATGATTGATTCGCCTTAAAGCCTCCAAAAACCGGCCGCGAATTATCCTTCCTCCTCTCGCCAGAAAATCGACGCGGATAAGTAGCAAAATCGGAACTCCTACTTTTGCCCAATGTGATTGGCGTCGACAGACTATATTCTTGTATATTTTGCGGTGAATCTCTCTCATGTTGAGGACTCGCCACCAATTCAAAGGATGCATGAAGCGAAGCCCGAGGTCCGAAAATGCCATCTTCCGCGTCCTCCGAGCAAGATCCGCAGGAAACGTCATCCATTTCAGGTTCCCCCCTTCCCCAGGGTCCTTTCGCGTGCGAACAAGCCGTGCCCAAAGCAGCTTTCCAAGTTGTGTTATCGGTTGTTCTGTCTTTGGCACTGGCTTCCACCGCTACCTTCGGTGTAGTTGCAATATTTAATTCCGACCCCTCTCCGACCACTGAATCTCTTTGCTGCATATTTCCTCCATACACATCAATCAAAGGTTCTTGTGAATTGATTCCTAAATCGGAGCCAGCTGCTTCATTTGCAGGAATCGGAGAGAATGCGGACGGCGGAGATTTATTCGCTTGTCGCTTCCTCGGCAGCAATGCCGTAGCTGCGGCATTTGCCAACGCGGATGCCGCTGCTGTATTATTTGCTGGGCTGTTCATGGTGAATGAATTTGTCTTAGATTTTTTGGTGTCCATTCCATGGAAGTTGGCACGTGCGAGAGACGACTTCTCTGAAGCTTCAATGGCACTCGCATTCGAATCGACTGCTGCTGCTTCTTCCCGCTCGTCCAGATTCATAGATATTGTTGCATTCAGCCCAGAGACTCCGCCAGAGATTCAGTCATACGTAATGCAGTGAGTGAGTGAGGGGGATTCTGGCACGAAGGTAGAGATGAAAAAATGCCAACGTCGCAGGGCTCAAAGCGAGTGTTGCGTGCTTTGTCTATTGTCTATCTCTACCGATGATTAGATCGCTGGTAAGGAACCACAATGCGTCATCACCTGCGCTTAGCTCCAAAACGGGTATCGTGGATACTATAGAGGGAATTATTTGCACGAGGCAGCGAGGTGGCAAACTCCAACTACTAATCAGTCGCCACTCCGAGAGAATTCTTCGATTTTCTCGCCCGGCGGAGACGATCAATCAAAAATCAAATTCGCGTCCGTGCCCATTAACCAGCAATAGCAAGCAATGCCATCGATGGCTTCGTGAACTCCATCAAATAATAATAATAAAACCTCGCTTTGGAGAATGACGGCAGCAGATCCTTCAAGGCAACACGACGGCGGCGTTCTTTCTCCGGGTAGGAATTGATCGGTCCCAATGGATGGGAAGCAGGTAATTTTTTTCAAATAATATGGCGTTCGTGTGAGTCGTGAGAGAATAACATACGCAATGCTAAATATCTCTCTTGCAAGTGGAGTACTACGATACGTGTTATTTTAGTCACATCAAAAGTTCTTCGAATGACGCAATAAAATTAAGAAGGCAATATCGTAATTGCCCACTTTCTTGGAGCGCGAACCTTTTTTTTAAGTGGCACAATAAACTATACAGCTCGAACCGAGAAACGATGAGAATACTGGCGTGAAAAATCTTCAATGGTTCTCAATTTCATAAGATAATTTAGCCGTTCCGAGGGATCAGATGCATCTACCCCTGTTTGAAACAAAATAAAAAATCCAAATCTCAAACTTCAAAGTCATCGGTCCAATTGAAAATTGAAATTCAATCTCCTTTTTTTTGTCAAGGGTTTTACCAGTTAATAAAAAAATAGACTGCACCATAGAAAAGAACTTATTATGACAAGAACAGCTGGATAAAGAGTTGCACTGGTATAGTTTGCAGCAATGCAGCAACACATTCAGATCTTTCCACATCCAAACCTAAAACATGTTCGAAACATAGAACCAAGATCTTATTTTGGAAGACATTTTAATGATGGTCTTGGTTTGATCACCTTCTATTTGGTCAAATACCTCAAACAAATTATTTTATGCACCTATACATCACATAGTACTTGTCAGCCTTTGAGCTACTTTGAAACACCATATTCAGAGTCATCCAAGAGGTAATCAACACAAGTTGTTCCATTTTTGGCTGACATAGGATGTACTGTTGGGCACATTGTGTTAATAAAAAATAGACTGTACCATAGAAAAGAACGTATTATGACAAGAACAGCTGGATAAAGAGGCACAATGGTATAGTTTGCAGCAACACATTCAGATGTTTCCACATCCAAACCTAAAACATGTTCGGAACATAGAATCAAGATCTTATTTGTGAAGATATTTTAATGATGGTCTTGGTTTGATCACCTTTTAATTGGTCCAAAAATCCAAAACAAATTAATTTGTGCATCTATCCATCACATATTACTTGTCAGCGTTTGAGCTACTTTGAAACGCCATATTCAGAGCCATCCAAGAGGTTATCAACACAAAATGTTCCATTTTTTGGCTTACGTAAGATGTAATGTTAGGCACATTTGATATTTCCAAAAAAGGTAAACATGCAATACTTGTATGATAGACGGAATAAAATCATTGGTATGATAATAAATGGGGAAGTCCATTTGCAAATAATAACTGAGCAAGATGGATCTGTTAATTGGTGACTGTGGAAATTGTTCTTTCCACTACCTCAAACATATAACTTACTACTACTGAACTTAGAAGGACTCATGTATGCTAAAGATTGTACTCAACATGAGATTTTATAACATACCACTCAATCAACACATAAAAATCATATACCACAGCACTACCTTGGAGAGAGTATTGCTACTTTCTGATCAATACTCCCTCTGGGAATTTTCAGTTCTCATAACTTATTCCAAGAGAGAATGTTTGATTCAATTCAGCACCTAATTTATGTACAAGTACATCTGAATGAATTTCAGAGTAAAAAGGCTGTATCAGGAGGAATTTGGCCCCAGCATCTTAATTTTATGTAAACTAAGACGCCAAACATTCCTCAAGAACAGATATCATCCACCAAAAGGAGGTAGATCTCAGTGGGATTATCTCTTACCAATGTTTCTTCCACCATATTGCTGTCAAAAAAGAGACCAAGATGACTGATATCCCACCAGATCATCTACCCCACAACTACTTCAACCTGATGAGAACATTGTGTGGCTGTCAATAGGGGGGTAATATTAGCTGTGATTGGTAGAAAAGAAACCCTGTCATGTTGAAACATAAAACACAAAAAGTTGATGTTTTCTTCAAATATGAAAAGTTTCTGATATTGTTCTACAGAGTTGTTCAGTGATGTAATGTGTTGTCAACTATTGTACACTGCTGTGAATTTTAGTAAGAGGCGTTGAATTTTAATGAGATGAAATTCCATCTTGTTTAATCAAAGTTTATTGGAAGCCAAGGAATCAGATGAAATGTTGTAAAAACGTTTGATCTACGTGATATCTCAAAGAATGATAGTATTATTTTGTTGTGGCAAACAAGTTCCAAAAAGATTTGGTACATTATTGATCTTGAGGCTTACTTGGGGGAATAAAATTCACTTTTGAATTTGTAAAAATGAACAATTATCATTTCCATATAACTGTACTGGAATAACCTGATAATCAAAGCAGTGATATGAAAGTGAAAGGATTGTATTTGAGTGCAACTTTAGGCTCCTCTTATATATTTCAGTTGAAAATTATTATTTTTAACCTGCAGCCACATGGATTTTTCACAAGCAACATTTGGAAAATCTATATTTTTCAGTGGCATTTCATAATATTCACCAAACACTGTAATACAGTTTAAAGACTGAAATGCAAATATTCTTCATGGTAGATTGTTTCTATCAATTAACTCGTTTCCTTCTCCCTGTCCAACCATCTCGCAATCAACGAATGCTGACCGAGAAGTACAGCGGCTCTTCACCTTTGGCTGTAATAACTCTGCATAAGATGATCGAGATCGTCCTTTTGAAATATTGCAATAATGAAAACGCTGTGTTGTGTCGTTCGAGTCGAATAATTAGTCTTATCACCCTTTTATTACGGCGATGGGTTTGAGTTTTACGACCTTTTCACTAATCCCTGCCTCTTGACAAGTTTCGATTACATCGCATACATTTTTGTACGATTCGGGAGCTTCTTCCGTAATTAATTTTGGACTTGCGACTCTGACGGCAATGCCATCTTTTTTTAATTTTTCCAAAACCTCCGAATGATCAAGTCTCTTCCTACTTTGATTGCGACTCAAAGCGCGACCTGCTCCATGACAAGTGGAACCGAAAGTCTCAGACATTCCTCTTTGCGTCCCTACCAGGACGTAGCTGCATGTACCCATGGTGCCACCAATCAGAACAGGTTGACCGATGGACTGATAATCTTTCGGTATATTTGGATGATGGGGCGGGAAGGCGCGTGTGCTCCCTTTCCGGTGGACGAGAAGTGTCTTTTCCACGCCATCGATGACGTGCTTCTCGACTTTGGCGATATTGTGACAAACGTCGTAAACTAGATGCATGTCCATATCATCCGGCTCTCGATGAAATACTTCTTTGAACGCTTTGCGAGTGAGATAAGTTATGCAAGATCGATTCACCCATGCATAGTTTGCTGCCGCAGACATTCCAGCTTTCGAGAAGAGGAGGCACCATAAGTGGTGGTAGAAAATCAAAGTCAGTAATACAATCAAAATAATAATGCAATTGCAATGAGCGCTGTCAAAACGAAGGCGGCTGACCTAGATATTCTTTCCCCTCGCGACTTTGGATACGAGCACAACTCAATTGAAGGTCATTCAGAGAAATGTGATCCCTGTCCATGGCTTTCTCCATGACTGTTAAAGCATCCGTGGCCACCTGATGGCCAAGGCCTCGTGAACCAGTATGAATCATAATGCAAACCTGACCAACTTTTCCAATACCCAATGTCTCCGCTGCCCGTGGGTCATAAATCTCATCTACCAATTGAATTTCGGCGTAGTGATTACCTCCGCCCAAGGTACCAAGCTGTTTCAGTCCGCGCCGTTTTGCTTTCTCCGAGACGCAATCGGGGTCCGCCGTATCCATCCTTCCATTTTCTTCGCAGTGTTCTTTGTCTTCTTCCCACGCGTAACCCAATCTGACTGCCCAGTCAACTCCATTCAGGAGAATGTCATCCAAATCCTCTTTCGTACATGGGATCACACCGTCGACGCCCACTCCCACGGGAATGTGTTTGGCCAGTGCATCTGCCAGCTTTTCTGTCGTCTCGTAATCGACATCTTTTTCCGTCAAGTTTGTGCGTATCAATCGCACACCGCAGTTGATATCAAAACCAACTCCCCCCGGACTGATCACCGCATTTGGGTCATTCATGTCGAAAGCGGCAACGTTGCCGATGCAGAATCCGTACCCAGAATGGACCTGAAAACAGTGGCAACGGGCGAAAATAAACAAGATGAAGTAAACGAAGTGCTTCAAGGGCATTCCAAGTGAAAAATTGCGAACGGGTGTAAACTCACATCCGGCATGGCGAGACTTGCCCCGACTATTCCGGGAAGTGAAGCTACATTGGCAGCTTGACGCAAAGCCGGGATGAATGAATTCCCACCGTGATCAGGACAACACGAGTCGCGAAGCTCTTGCAACAAGAGCTCTTCTAGATTATCATTCACGATGATTTCCGCAGGAACCTTCGGTTGCAATCGTTGTTGAATTTGTTTGTTCGATGAGGCCGGTATGAGTGTGAATGATGTTCATCTGAAAATCAAGACACGACGTTTGTCATGACAAGTAGTTTCGAATGGGATTGACTCACCGTCATGTTGGGAACAAATCCCGTCTGAACTCGATACCTTGTCGGCGAATATCGTTTCAAAAACGTCAATTCTTCTTCCAAGCTTCGCTTGTGCGTATTCGTTGTCGTGTTACCAGCAGGGCTGGGTCTTTGGCCATGACCAGTGGGATAATCGTCGTCGTCTTCCTGTGGATGATGATCTTGAGCGCCATTCGTGTCGTTTTCATGAACATCTGTCTCACGGCCGTGTTGTTCTTCGGTTCCCGATCGGTCATGCTCGTGTTGGTTCGTCGTTGACGGTAAAGATGTTTGATAAGCATGCTGCTGCTGCTGTTGGGAAACATTCGTCGATGATGGGTGTTGCTGCTCGCATTCACACTCCTCTGTCGTGTCCACCAAAGCATCGGAGGCAATAATATCATGATCACAGTCTGGTGGCATTTTGTTTTTCGTCGTCGATTTCTTTTTTTTGCCACGTGTTCGTGACTTTTTCGTCGGCACCGGAGACGGTGGTGCTCCGTCATCATCGTCATCTTTACGGAGTTGTCCTTCCGTCGACCGATGATGGTCCTCTTCCGGGTGCAATGCCCCCGATGGATTCGAAAGTTGAACAGTGCCATGGTTGTCCACGCGACGACGTTCTTCCACGTTTCCGATGTCATTGTCCACGGAAGTGGTCCGGGCATGATCAACTGCATCAGTATTTGCATCTGCATTTGCATTTGCATCTGCATTTGCATCTGCATTTGCATTACCGATTCCTGGACTATTC
>JALLPE010000412.1:0-17844 GCA_036940025.1 Conticribra weissflogii
AGGAAATATCCACCAACTGTCCAAAAATTTTCAATATTGGATGCAAAATCTTGTTTTTTGTTTATTGCTAGGATGTAAAAAAATCTAATGAAAAAGTAGGATGTTAGACAAAAGTCACTATCTACTATTTACATGATATGATACAAACCTCTTTAAATCCACACAAATCATAAGTGCAAAAATTGTGAACTCAAGCAGTTTAATTTAAGACACTCCCCCATCATTACTCCAAAAACATAAAACTAGAAAAAAGGTCATACATCTAGCTATGGAATGATACAAACATGAGGATAGAGAAGAAAAATTGTAGCACAAATTAAACCCTTCATGGCAAGAATTATCTAATTGTTATAGATATTCAAGCAAAAAGAGTTTTGTCCTTGACAGCTCCACAGCCAAAAATTTCAACTTGTTAATTATTTTTAAGATTCTACTTTTTAAGTGTTTTTATTTTTTGATTAAATATTTGTATTTGAAGCAACTTTCAGTGTGCTATAAGCCCCTACTACTTTTCAGTCTTGTGCCCTCCTTCAACATAAAATCAGCAGAATTTTGAGATGATATTTGTTACTCTTGACACAACAAATTCTATGTGTTCTTGTGGCTTGTAAAGCAAGAATTTTTGTACCCATTGCTGTTTTTTCAGTTCACCCATTCCATAATTATTAATTTTTGTTCATTGAGATTGTTAAGCATGTATATATGTACATCTACATGCCTTGTTTGACTGCCAACACTCCAGTTCTTACTTGATTTATCTAAACAGCCACTGTTGTTGCACTGCATCATCCAAGGCTGCATTTTTAGATCACAATTACATCATGAACCATAGAAATCATATAATTTGAACATATTATATCACAATATTTAAGTCCCCTCCAGTTACAGATAGTATTGCAACTTTCTGAGTGAAATTTCTAACACATCTGGTGATCCATTTTTCTTAGTTTTCAAAGATACTTTTGATTGTGAGGATTCCTAACATGATTTGAGTCAGCACAAGCTTGAGTTGTCCATTTTCAGTTTTTATCAATACTAAATGTTTGATATCTAAAACTAGAATTCATGCTAGATGAATTGATTTCTTACATCATGATGCTATGTATTTGGTATGAATGATTTATTCAGAGCTTGATCTTTTAAATGTTGTACCAGGTGTAGCAGGTATCTATGGTGGATCACCTCAATTGTTTATCAAGATATTGTAGAAGTACTGGTTGTGTAATTTATAGATTTCCTGAAATGATCTTCATGTCAATATGGCAACATGTGTATTTGCCATCTCATCATGTCTCTGGCTTGTACCATATTGGCCTGTGGGTTCATTCATTAACATATGTTTCCCCAGATTGAATTGTAAAAAGGTGATTAAGGAATAAACTACCTTCATTATTGACTCTAGCATTTTACATCGTATCATAATTTTTGGTGCTTACTTTCTTGACATTTACAATTTTAGTCTTAATTACAAAAACAATCTGTGAGATCAAGTATGCATTATCACTCAATGACATACAACACTTCTTTCAAATGCATCTGCTCACCATGGTCTAAGAGAGTAACTGAATTTTACATTAAAGCTTGCATGACTTCCTTCATTGATGCCAAATGTATTAGGTTGAGATGAATGATGTTTTCTTTGGTCAAAAATAACCAACACAAATCAGTACAAAGACAGAAATATACTTCTTTTCAAACATTCTAAGTGTGTTGATGACTTGCTTGGAAATCATCCACATGAAGAGGTACACATTGAACTTATACTAGGTTTATAATGAATGCATCACTGTGTGTTCTCTATCCATTACATACACCAACAAAAATTCAAAAACTGCTAGATGATATGGTCAAAATTAGGATTATTGGAGAATATAGTGATAAAAAGCACACTTTGAATGAAAATTGCTTTACCAGATATCATTGATATCCATTAGCAAGCATCTGGAGTAAAGATATAAAGATATTAACCAAATTAGACATCTCTAAGCAAAAATATACCTTTGAACTTGATGAAGAAAGTAAAGACCTTTGTGTTGGCGTTTAATCATTTGGTTAATATGAATATAATCAGACATTATTGGAACTTAAATGTGCTCAAGACTTTGGACAGCACATCATGGAAGGAGTTCTTTATGAATTGATGACACTGAAGTCTACTTAGACGCCTTGGTGATTTTTTCCTCACTGGATACACCTTCCAAGGCAATTGCTTCACCACAAAGTCACTTCAATATCAAAAGGCCCTTCAGGAAACTGATTGGTTTGAATTTTAGCTCATGCCAGTTGGTCACAAACAAAAATGAAAAATAATTTGCTGCATCCTACAGATCACAGATCAAAATTTTAAAAACCTAACAAAAATTCATATCTTCCTCAGTGATATCAATCATGACGTATATATCTGGTAAAAATGCTCACACACCCTCATTCCACTCTCAAGCAAGTCTGGCAGATCCCCTATTGATGAAAAGATAACTTAGACAAAGATTTCCAGCAAACAATAGTCATGACAACCTTTCAAAGCTACCTTTTTCATCTTAATACCAAATGGGTAACAACATTGTCCAATACAATAGACCATTGGTCTTTTTGTCAAAAACACTCAATGATGCTTGATTAAAATACGTTGCTTGAGACAAGGAACCCTCTTCTGTTACGATCCTCATGGAATTTCACATAGCACACTGATTACCACAACATTACTACTGACAAAATTACACCTGACTGTATCATACATTGGCTGAATTGCATTGAAAAATTAAATCTACGTGTCAAGTTCATCCTGGTCAAAAACAGGATTGTTGATGACATTTTATCTTGCTTTGACTGGCTGAATTAGCCCATTCTTTCCAAGGGAGAGCAATAATTCATTCTTATAGACTCATTCTCCAAGAAATGGATTTTAGGGATGGTCCACTCATTGTTGAATGCTTCCTTTACCTCGTCTTGCTGTAGGTTCATGAAAGTAATTTGTCAAATTGTGAATGGATAATTGACAAAAAGGGACAATGATCAACTTCTCTTTGATCAAAAACCCTGCCAGATATTTCAACAGCATCCTTGAAAACAAGGTATCATTTGCTATGTCTCAAAAGATCATGACATAGATACACAGTGGATAATTGCTCTTACTGACTCCAACATTCCATCACTGCTAACTAGTTCCATGTTTGGACTCCCATGCCTTACAACAGAGCAACTTCTTTCACCCCAATCTATATGCACAGAATGATGTGTTTTTGTGATTAACGTCAATAAGCCAAGACCTCCAGTCCTGGTCATGGTCAACTCCCTGACAGTGATATGCATGAACTTTTTGGGATAAAGTTGCATTGCTTGGTACATGGTCTGCTCCAACCTCTCATGAAAAACTAGATATCCATGATTTTATGAACAATGATGCAACCACAGTTCTTGTCAATTTCTCAGATTTTTGAAAGTTCTAGTGATCAAGTTGCCAAGACATTTGAGCAAAATTCACTTTACAGTACAAGTTATTCATTATAAAATAGGGGAGTGTTTACTGGGTTTCTCTTGCTCAATATTATGCATAATTTTTATCAAAGCTGTGGCTACCACAAAAAACATAATTCAATGCTGTTTGCAAATGAATACAACAGACTGCTGCAACAGTAATGGCATTCTTGCTTGTCCAGCCTTCTTGAACCAGGCATAATGCCACTTGGCTTGTGGATGATGCCTGACAACGGCCATTCATGCTTTGCAATGTATTCTGAACTATCTTGCAAGCAAAAACAATGAGCACTTGTGTTGTCTCCTTAAGGTATGTTTCTCAATGTTTCTTTTCCTTTAGATTTTCAGACAATCCTTGCAAGGAGAATGTAACTTGTCAATGACACTTTGTTATGTGCAAATGAAATTCATTGATCATGACTACCAGATTGGTCAAAGAAGTTCTCAAATTTGACAAAAATATCAAAGGCAAATTAAAGCATTTATTTGCAGACACTTTAATATTATAATCTATATTACAATGGAAGAGTAATAATTAATTTACTTTGTAGAATTTCAGTGCATTTTGTTCATACACCTTTCCACATACTGTGAGCTTGTGTCATTTAATCTTGTGTCAAATGTGACATGGGAGAGTGCCATACAAAGTTGCACCTCACCTGGATTCATTTGAATCACTCATTGGATTACATTGCCTCCAGTTGGTCTGTGGCTTTGTGATGTCATAACCATGAGACAGACATGTACCATTACTTATGTTGCCTCAGCACATAATCTAGTGCTGTGCCCATATTTTTATAATTCTAAATACTATGACTCAAATTTTGAGTATATCACACAAGAACTATTGAGTAATAAAATTCAAAAACAAACATCCACAGTGAAAACATCTGAATCATCCTAAAAGAAGGTAAAGTTCAAGAGTATCTGGAATTAGGCTGAGTCAACTGTCAGCAAACACACTACAAACAGCTCATGATACAATCAGAGTCAAGAATAACCAAATGAAGACAGAAATAAACAATGTTACACTATGCAAAAGGGAAAAGGGTAAACCCGGTAAAACTGCATGATGAAATCTATAGAATCAAAGCAAAACTTTGCAAGTTGTGTTTTTCTATTCCAGCAATGATTCAAAAACTCTCAGTGTGTTACCTATCAGAAATCAACATTACATTACTCAATGAAGATAGGCAAAGAAAACAGTCAATTTTAACATCCTAAAACAAGAATCTAGACAAATTTCCAAAATTAGAATCCTTAGATTGTAACACAATCACATAGAAAGGAGAACAATTAAGTCTTGCGAGTGACTGATATTGAAAAGAAATCATTAAGTTCAGGACGTGAGTATACATAAAAACATTTGTCTGGACAAAGATTCTAATAGTGATGCTGTGATTCAGACAACGATTACTGAGAAGGAAAAAATGAAAGGTACCTACGTGCTGGAAAGGAGGGCTAGTAAAACGACGAGGGCAGCGCCTTGAGTCAAAAGGAAACAAGTAGTAATATACACATCTGCCAATCAAAATTTTTTCATTCAAATCATATCATATGGTAAGAGGGGAATTCGTGAGAAAAATCTTCGTTTGAGATTAGACTGATTAGAGATAATCTTAGCGTTATATGTTTCTTCGTTTCCAATGGAAAAGCTGCACACAAAAAGGAATTGAATGCACACAAGAAGAGTCTTCGCTACCGGCAGCGGCAACTTCATCGATACCAATGTTGAGGATAATTCAATTATCTCCTCTCATCTAGGACATGAGTCCTATCTACAGAAAAAGTAGCACGAGGCAATTTCTAGACAGAGATGATGATTCCGTCGATGGAAGGTTTTTCAAAGCTGAAATACACTGAATGCTAGACAACCACTGGTGGTGGAACCACTTGCCCAGTTTTGGTGGAAGAACATATGCAATGCGGATCATTACGGAAGAGTCTCTTCACTGGGTAGCGGGTTTACTCGTAGAGTTCCCGTACTTCGCGAGGAACGCCCCAAGCGCTGCAGCTGCAACCGGAAGAGTCATTTCCGACTGATTTTTCATAGTGGACGGGTCATTGAAACTGCCATTGACGCTGGAGTCACTGCGAGGAGTAACAGATCCCATCGTCTGGTTTTGAGCTTCGATTGCAGCTGCCGTGGCGAGTACCGAGACTGCTTCCACATGTTTTTGGAAGGCGTCAGGGTTCACGAGATTCTCGACAACTCGTTCGACGAAAGTTTCTTGCAGATTCTTTGGCAGCATTGCTAGAGCGTTGTTGAGCTTGTTGGAGAGTTTACTATCGATTTGATTCTTGTTGCTCAATATATCGTCGTCATAAAATGCATTGGAGTCTTTAACAACCGAAGAGTTGACCAAATCCGGTCGAAATGGCTCGATGTTACTACTAGAAGGAGTAATGTTCCCCTCGGCAAAGAGATCCTCATCGTGATCGAAGTCGAAGATCCTTTCCACAAAATCTGCTGAGCGAGAGCGCTTAACTCTATTGGTTGGTAGAGGAACCGATGAAGGGTCGAAGTCCATAGGGATGTCTTCCACCAGAAGATCTTCATCTGAAACAAGAGGATCCAAAAGAGAAACCTCGGAATTGATGGAATCGCAGTGAGTCATGGAAGCGTCAACTTCCGCAGGAGGGCGCTCGCAGGATGTGACTGGATCGATAGGGGCAGACACAATATTATCTGCATCTAACTTTCGCTTCTTGACCTCTGGCTCTGCGTTGCTGATGTAGTGCGCGTTGCTCGCAAGTTGTTGTACGAGAGATGTGAGCTTTTCCACTTGCTGCTTGAGACTGGACACTTCCTCCTTGAGCTTGTCCACTTCTTGCTGATCGGCGGCGTTGGTTTGATTGGACTTCTTGATCTCGGTCAAAAGGTCGGGGCGGCCGCGGATGAAATGCTCGTGTTTGAATCGCCAGAACTTGGTGGAATCATCATCGGCCTCAATGCGGATGGAGTCAGATTTTATTTTGCGGAATCCATAAAAGTTCAGTTGGCGAACGAAGGAGCTAAAGTTATTGTGCTTGAAAAATTGAGGGATGATGTCGGACGCGAAGAGGTCAGGATCTTTGACAATGAAGGTGAGTCCATCATTAGACCTGGTAGCAACGAGGAGAGGTTAAAGGTGAGCGTCATGATTTTGAAAAAAGAAAAATGACATTAGTCACGGAACTAGACCAAAGACAGACGAGTTGCCTCCGTAACACGACACACACCACTTCTTCTCCTTGGATGCCCGCTTCCAGACAATTGATTACGGTACGTCTTCGAAGGGAGGAGTCATCTGAAATAAGGCATTGCAACACAAACAAAGTGCAGACGAGATATCCAGGCTCCGCGAGGAGTGGAACAGGATGAGGAGCAACAGCGAACAGCGGCACATCACTCGACGAAGACTTACCATGTTGCGATTTGCGGGTTGCAGGTGTCAATCATGTGATAGGTCTGTTGGAAGGGTGAAAGGGGGGCGGAGAAGGGTTGAGATTTTTCAAAAATGACGAAGCGCATTTCACTAAGCAGTCCCGCTGCCAGACTTTCCACGTGGAGGGCATACGGCATTGACGCTGCAGCTGTAGTCGGCGATGATCGCCATGGTCATGCGTTCATCGCTGGAAAGGATTCACTGAGGTAGCTTGATTATTGTAGAACCTCAAGCCCTAGCTACAGCCGGGTGGTCGGCCTGCCGCAAAACGCGGTCGACGCGCATTACGAGGACGACGACTCACCTTTTTCAAGAAAACAGGAACTTCGTCCTTCTTGGACCCCGACTTCTTCCCGGTCATTGTTGGCTTAGATGTTGAATTCGACGAGGAACTAACTTTGTTGGTGTGGATGCCAGAGCTGCTGATGTATTGAGGGTGATGAGCGAGGTTGTTCATGGTAGAGTTACTTTGGACGGTCATTACGTAGTTTTGTCTGAATACACGTTCATAAAATGAGTTTTCAAAAAATTATGAATGAGAAGGTTGTTTGGATGGTGGCGGTTTTGACACCTAGCGAGCGCTCACTCTGAGTGTTCCGATCGCACTGACCCATTCTCTCCGACCTCATGAATGAGTCGTAAAAACAGCTCACGGCATACGAATCAGTACGAATTTTACATGTGAAACTCCGTTGTCGATTGATACTTTGCCTGTGCACGAATGGTTCCCAACAAATTTATTGTAGGTACGATATGGTATCTGATACGAAGTACATGCAATAAAATGGGTCAAGGTCCGCATAAAATTCCAGATGGAAATCATTAATTCAACATGATGGAAGCGGAATGGTCGAGGATGGTTAAAGTTCCTTATTCAAAACCTGACGTCAACCAACGTCAAATCAAACGATACATATGCAGCCCGTATAAATATTATCGAATTTATTCCACGTCAAGGAAATTTCGCGACTCCTCTGTCGAAATGACATCATCAAAGAATATGATCGAACGTGTCAGACAGAATACAATGCACCAAGAAAATAAAGATCGATATCTGCCAACACATCCAAATCAAAATGACATCAGATCTTGACAAAGATTCTAACGAGGAAACCACGGGATTCATCCGCTTCTCTAAAAAAACTTACAGGTAAAAAATACAGAATTCCCACGTCAATAGTAATTTGATTTTCCTTGACACAAATGAAGTATGGTATAAAATGCAGCATCGCTTATGAACTGAACGAGTGATGATGACGTGGTGAAAGAAGGGTGCGAACAACACTTTCCTGTTCTCACAAAAAATAATTTTTCACAGGACTTGCAATATTGTGGTGTTTTTCACAGGACCAAAATCCGAACTTCCTCCGTGAACAGAGGGAATCAAGCCCATTACAATCTGCAATGACCCACCTACTGTAAAATGCCCCTTTCTGTTGCATATCATCATCCAACATCAAAAATTACCTTGTTAGAACAAAATTAAACAGATAAGATTCTTGCAAGAATGTATACAAAAAGAAATTACAACAATTGTATCCATATCCCCATATTCACTGTGTTATATTGCATAAACACAGCAGAAATGGGATACTATTTCTTTAATCTTCCAAAATGCAATGGTGTTGTCCTCCTCTAGACAAGTGGTTATAGTATTGTGCAATTAGGGGATTTAGTGGTCCCTGTTTTCCAAACAGATCAGTGAGAGGTTTAGTCTGCACAAATCAAAAAAGTTAGATGCCTGATTACATTTGAACAAAACCCTTTATTAAAGTATATTCAACATAGGCAGCATTAATTTCTCATATGATATTCTTGCAGACATGAGTCTATGCTTTTAAATGGCATTTGATGTCCTTCTAAGTGTATTATGTTGCTTTTTTCTGTTGCATAACATCATCCAACATCCAAAAATGACCTAGATAGAACATAATCAAACAGACAAACTTGTTGGGGAAATCCATTCAATATATGGACCTGTAGAAGTCATTTTTTGATCATGCTAAAAATATTTGTATGCGACATATAAAGTATGTAGATTTGTTAAGGTAATTTGATTATGCCAAGAATCTATGTATGCAACCTCTATGGACATAGAAGAAACCTCATGACACATAATAGATTAAAATAATTGTTTACAAATCCACTATTTTATCCTGCATAAATCCAGCAGATATAGGATACACTTTAATCAGCCACTGACTGCAATATACTCACATACTGCAGCAATTTATGGCATACCTCTGAGAATTCAGCAATACAATGAGAATAGTAATATTGCTCATAAATAAGATGGAACCCCTTCTGCTAGCAAGAACAGAACCCATTCATGATGAATGCCCTAGTTCAAAATGTCTTAGATATGTTGTAGACAAGTCAAAATATCAACCAGACATCATAAAATTTCAAAAGTGAAATTACAGTGTTTGACATCTGTTGTCAAAGATTCCATATGTGTAGGGTGTACCAGAACATAATTCAAAAAATTCTGCACAGAAAGTATTTTTGTGCACTTTTGACCTCTTTGCAATAAGAAGAGCATACACTCAAAATGCACACAAAGAGGAATGTTTTTTCCCCAATGTCTCCCACATGGTTTGACACGTCCATCATCACTGCCCATATTGTTGAATGATGAAATTTCTGGATATTTGATATTTCCAACAAAGGTGGATACTACTTTTTTATTGAATTTTTCAGCACTCCTGAGTGCCCCTATTTGGGATAGTTATGTAGTATAAGTATAACCTATGTCACTAAGATTGAATCAAAGTATGGGTATGTAAGCAATACACTACATGCTATTAATTTGTTGTGTTCACTCATCTAGGTAAATGGTTAAAGTAAGTGGCTTGCAGTTAGGGGCCTTAATGGCCCCTGTTTTGTCAAAGAGATCAGTGCATATTAACTAGTCTGTACATACCCAAAAAGTGAGATGTCTGATTACATTTGAACAAAACCCTCTACAAAAGTATGTTCAACATAGAAAGTACTAGCTTCTTGAATGATGTTTTGTAGACAAGAGTATTTGCTTTCACATGGTATTTGATGTCCTCCTAAGTTTATTTTGTCACTGTTTGTTGTTTTCAGATTGAAAATGCTCCATTTCAATGACATGTCTCAATCTTTGCCTCATCTGTCTGCAATCACTGTTCTGCTCTTTCTTGCCTCATCCTTGTCATCCAAAAACATACATTCTTGTGACAAAAAGTCAATTTGTAAGTTTTAATTCCCTCTGGGTTTTGTTGGAATGATTTGGGCATCATCAAGTTGATTGATCAGGCAATAATCTGACCCACTACATTAGACCATGTTCAAAATCAATTAATCAAAAAAACACCCTATCATCACATTAGATTATTTTGATATAGAACTAATAATCATATCTTGTGGTTACTGTACCTAGCCTGTGAAATCCAAAATCCATTAGCTTTTGTCATGGTTAAGGTGATATTTGATCATGGGCAAATTGAAGAGAGGAGAGTGCCTTGAAATAAGTGCTATACATGGAGTTAGTAACATGTACAGTATTATCTATAAAAATCAATAACAAAACTCAACCATAGTATACAGACTGTGTGATATCTTGACTTGACCTTCCAATGTATCTTTATAATATTGTACCATACCAGGAAATCTTGTTAGTGTAGGCATCAATGGCTGGAATGGTCACAGCAGTTAAAAACAAAATAGATACTATTATGGTTTAATTGATATCCTCAGCACTTTATAATATCTTTGACAAAAGTGTACTAATTCTTGTTTACCCTTAGGCTTTTGTCCATTAGGTGATTGAGTACTTCTTGTAGATGCAATAGATGTTCAACAGGGTTGCCCTTAGTAGGTGCTGTATTGAATTAGACAATCTCTCTTGGAACATTTCGGTGGATCCAGGATTTCACAGAAGTAGCTGTGAGTCCCCCTGGCAACACTGTGGTTCATATTTTCTGCGATTCATCTCCAAGCCACATGTTACATTATCACATATTATCATCTAATATGGTAGCATATATGAAATCTTTCTTGGTTTAGTTGAGTAATCAAGATTTTGGTAAGGAGTATAAGACAGTAACATTATAATTGCAATACAATTCATCTCTTGTCTTGCTGGCAAAACAGGTACTTATGAGATGATGCTTCCTCTGCTCATTGTTTTCGAAGAACATTGATACTATACGAATTCCATATCGAAGTCGGTCTACACAATATTGACTAAGAAAAAGGCAAAAATGATTAAGAGCTAGAAAGTGAGTTTTCGAGGTCTGTGCTATTTCAATTAAGTGGGAAAATTCCAGTATTCATTATATTTGTTACTACTCAGTCTCTCAATTTTTCAATATAAAATGTAAAATGTAAAATGTAAAATCATCCAATCTTTTCTTGAAAATGATTAGCACGTGAACAAGAAGTGAATTGAACGACCCCATGTTGTTTCCATTGTCCGACGTTTTTTTTATGTTACAGCATCATCAGAGTCCAACGACTCTTAATTAATTATTGTGCACATTATATTTTTTGATAAAAAATAATAGCTCGCAGGAGCTGTACTAAAACTCAAATTCACGATATCTCACTTCTCTAGAGGTAGAATAAAATAATTTTAAAATTAGAACCGTCCTTGACCGCCTTTTTTTTATAAAGAACAACACTAGTACTAAAATAGTGCCTACGACCTCTTTCCAGAGGAATTGTTCAGATCATACTACAACCTCTACATTAATAACACCAACCCAACCGCACAGTCACCATGGCAGACGAAGGAGACCTCTTCGGCGACTCATCTGACGAAGCCGACACCGACGATTTGATCGCCACTTCGAAAACCAAAGCCATTGCCAAGAAAAAGGGGGGAGCAGCCAAGAAGAATCCGGTGGCGAAGGATGATAAGCCCGGTGGGTGCTTCGAAGAGTTCTCGTAATGATTTTGTGTTTTGTTGGTGGCGCTTCGGTTGGTGATGAGTGCAGAGCTGTTGCTCGGTGTAGATGTCATATTCTTCTATGGGAGTTATGGCATTATTTCATTCCGCTTTTTGTGTCAATTCACTGCGTAAGATTGCTAGGTCGTGTACAATTTGAAGCAATCGATTACATCTCTCTCAAATGTTCCTCCTTCGTTTTTTTTAAGTTTTGTCGTATCTTGAATTCGATTTGGTCCTATTCTTGGCTGATGCGTGTTCTTTTCCACTCTAGAGATTCATCTATTGCGTCAATAGACGCTCATTGAACTCCTCGAAGTTTACATCATTTTCATTTGCGAGCATGATTCAATGGTCCCTTTCTCTCAATTTCACCACTTTATTCACAATGTTCTATGAACACTGCACTCGATACAACTCAAACATTACCACGTACTACGACTATACACAATGCAATTCACAACAGATGCCGACAATGATCTCGACGACTCCGACAACGAAATCGGCACCACCTCCAAAACTGCAGCATCTTCCGGAGGAGGAGGCCTCTTCGACAGCTCCGACGAAGAAGACGATGACGCCGCCGGAGGAGGTGCCCCCAAAAAACTCGGCAAGAAGAAAAAAGCCACCAAACCCGCCAAACCATCGACCAAGTCCAAATCCCCCTCGGGTCCACCCAAATCCAAAATGAGCATGAAGGAGCGAATGGAGGCTTTGGCCAAAAAACGCGCTGCGGCGGATGGAAGCGGCACTGCCGAAAGCGCTCCTTATCACGGAAAAGATGCGAAAGAACCGAAAAAGAAACGGCCCAAAACCGATGGCAAATCCAAAGGGGGGGAAGGAAAGGATGGCAAAGAAGGAGGATACGAATCCGGTGATTCTTATGACTCGGTCAATTTTCAGAGAACGAAAGAAGATGACGATTTCATCGACGCGGATGACGAAGATCCCGACGCGTTGAAGGAGCTATATGCAGAGCAGCATTTTGAGGATGAGAGACCCGACGGTTCGGATTCCGAAAACGAAGAGGGGGGTGGAAAGGGAAAGAAGAAAAAGGGAAAGGGAAGTGGAGGGGGGAGAGGAGGGGGAAAGGGGGGATTGGATAAGTTGAGCGACGACGAAGGAGACGTGGACGAAACGGCCGATGCTACTTCCGCGCTCAAAGCGGCGGTAAAACGCATGGCGAAGAAAAAGAAAGAGGCGAAGAAACTCAATGAATTGGAAGATGAGGCGCGTGCGTTTTTGGAGAAAATGACCGAAGCCGCCGATGCGGATGATGCGTCCATTGCGGCGCGGAAACCAGCCACGAAGAAATTGGCCATGCTTCCGCAGGTGTTGGAAATGCTGGCCAAGAAGGATATGATTCGTCCTCTGCTCGATTTGGAATTGTTGTCGGTGTGTAAGCGGTGGGTGCAGCCTCTTCCGAATGGAAGTCTCGGGAATGTGACCTTGCGGCATCGGATTATTGAGGCTATTTCGGGCTTGACCGGAGAGACGGGAGTCAATGCCTCGGATTTAAAACGATCTGGGTTCGGGAAGGTGGTTATGACGTTGTATATGCACAAATCGGAGACTCCGGCGATGAAGAAAATGTTGAAGAATTCGATTGAACAGTGGAGTCGGCCCATTTTTCAGAAGAGTGGGAATATGAAGGATTTGGAGAGGGTGCAAGCGTCGAGGAGAGATAGAGGTTTAGTGGGGATATCTTTGGCGCAGAAGCAAATGCAATCGGGGAGTGGAAGTGCATCCAAGGCAGCAGCGGGAGGGAAGACCGAGGATGATTTGAATAATATAATTTCGGGACGATCGAAGGCGGCAAATGAAATTGGGAATAATCGTGTGAGGGTGCCTTATTCGAAGGGTGAGTTTTATTGGCAATTGACAATGGATGTGGGTGAATGGCTATCATTTACTTGTTCTTCATCGATGTCGTTTTCGCTTTTGCCATGTCATCATTTCATGTCAACCTTCTTACTTCAAACTGTTTTGATTTCGTTGCAAGGATTCCAATTCACCGTCAGACCTATGGATCGTACAGGAAACGTGGCAGACAAACGGAACTTGGTCAGTGCCAGCAAAGACAATGATAAGCGGAATGCATTGTCCAAGAGGATGACGGAAAAGCAACGTCCAACGAACAAACAGGGTCAAAGGAGTGCCAACATTAGTATTGAGGGACGAGCAGTAAAATAGACCAGCTGCATCTCGGGATTAGTTATGTATGAACGCTATTCTAGTTTTGTGAGAAGTAGATAGGGATTGAATATTAAGGTCATTTAAGATGCATCTCGAATTATTTGAAACCAGATTTTTCTTTAAATCTTTGCTCTGAAATATTGTAGATAATATCCTGAAGAATCTACCAAGAAATTGATGCACAGAATTCGATGTAATCAATTGATGCCATCTACTTTGTCGTACAACCTAATTTATTTTAATAATCATTTGAAGAAATCTTTGATAATGCGTATTTGATATATCTATGGAACAACAAAAATGCGAAGCACATACAAAAATAAAATTATCTAACGACGTATCCTCCTTGTGGCTTTCGCCGCCTCCGCAACAACACTCATACCCTTCTCCAGCGGCATTGGCGACAAGTGCAAAGGAGACGCTCCATCACTTGCACCAATGGGCGATAACTCTGCTGCCCTGCTATTCAATAAGGACGATGCAAAGTTGGGTGGTGCAACGTACGAACCACGCGATAAATGGGAAGTATTTCTCGGTGGACGTGGCTTTTGAGGAGTTTCCTCAATGATTTGACGTGGTGTGAAGGCCGCTTCGTCTTCGACGGAGTGTCGAGTGGGTGTGTGATGATGTAGATCGTGTAAATTCATATTTCGTCTACTAGAGGTAGGTGAGGAAAAGGAAGTTGGTCTGTATCTTTTTCGTGGTGGGGATTGATAGATCGAAGGGTCAAATCTTGTTGTTTCTGATGAATTGTGAATGATTTCGTTTAAGCTGCTTAGACTTGCAGGATTTCGTCCAGTTTTCGCATCTATTGTCTTCGGTAAGGCTTTCGAATTTACAGATTGGTCTAGCTGCTGTAGTTGCAGTTGCAGTTGTTGTTGTTGTTTCTGATTTTTCTTCGGGGGAACTTTCACTTCTCGAAATAACGTCGAGATATTCGACAACTTTGAACTCAAATGGCTCCCGACATATGTTCCACGTGCCGCACCTTTCAAGTATGGGTTGTTCGACTTCGGATGAGGCGCCGTCAAAGACAGAGAAGTTTTCAACAATCTGGCATCCTCTTCATTGTGGATGTCAAAGGACGATTTCGAACGAGTCGACGAAGTGGCAGTGGATAATGACCGCAATGCCGTTGCATCACTGGGCAATGATGCCGATTCCATATCAGATGCCACTCTTTCCGTAAGCGACGAAAAGTAAGCGCGTTGTCGTTTACGTCTCTCCTCTGTCACCTTTCGAGTGGGACTGATGCAATCCTCGTGAATGATTGTAGATGCCGGACTTTGGATTAGTTTCGAACCTGACTTTTCTTCTGTCAAATCCATGTTTTGATCGGCCTCTCTATTGCTTAGTGAGATAGCTTGATCCGCCGGTTCAATCTCAAAATGATCAAATATGTCACTTCCATAATCTGGAAGAGCTTTCTGAAAGCCACACGATAAGACTTCTTTCACCCATTGCGAAAATTCCATGGATGGCGGTAAAACATAGGGTGCTAATTCCATTAGGGCTATCACTTCCTTGACGAGATTTTGTTTTGGCGAAAGACCCAATTGTTGATTGGACTCTAATTTCTTTCTTTTTTTCCCTCTTCCTTTCTTTTTCGAGAGCTTGAGTCAGAAGTTTGATTATCAGGCAAATAATATCAGTTCAAGAGACATATAGACGCGAAGACTGAGTGTAGAGTGGAGAGAAGCGAGTCAATTCAAAAAGATAAAAGTAATCACCTTTCCTCTGTCAAGATTCAAGCGTTCCTCATTTTCGTCTAAATCATCTTCTGCCTTCAAAACCAGCAATCTTTCCAAAAACGCCAAACCCTCTTTTCTTGACGCATCCCAAGCAATCATTCGAATCCAAATCTGCCATTGAATTTCCCTTACAATCATTTCTTCATTAGTTATGGTCGTCGACGTATTCTTTCTCACATCACTTTCCCCTGTTTCTTTGCTTGGATCTACTCTCGTTGCCACTTTTGATGCGCTGTGACGATTCTGCACCATGGATTTAACGCTTTGAACAGATTTCAGCATGGAAGAAAAGTCAGATTCTGGATCTGCTCTTTCCGATTCCTTGATGTGAACTGCTGCAGATTCTTCTGCGTTTGAGATCGTTTCCTTTTTTATATCCAGATCCGTTTTTGCATTTGATTTGTTGAAGTTTTGAGAAGTTTGATCGCACTTTGTACATAGTTTGATTTGCAAAATGGGTGGGATCAATTTTAGGATATTCTCAGGCGAGGCATCCTTGTCGAACACGTCCACTGACGAGGAAGAGGTTTTCAGGGAGAAGGATTTCCCAATGAATCGGTCGTACGTGCCAACCAATTCTGAGATAAGAGTTTCTAAAGATTTCAGTGGTACTAATGTCTCAGCACGATTTGTTTCTTCTCCTAAGTAGATTGCCTTGAGATTACTCAGGGATTTGTTTGAGGCTTCCTCAGTTGCGCGAATTAGTTTCGCTTCATCGTGACGTTTTTTCGGTTCCTTGACGTTCTTTGCTGACTGCCTCGTCTCATTACCTTTCGGATTACTATCCATTCCCCGACAGTTCATTGAATCATTTTGAAATAATCTCTTCTGCTTCACCATCTCCCGCTGAAGTTGCAACTTTCTTTCTAAATTTTGTGTCTCCTTGGTCTCACAAAAAGAAGAAGATTTAGCCCCACTTTGTTTTGGCGGAGGATGGAACCTGCCCACGACGTTAGATTCAGATTGCCTCGCTTCGCCCTGCATCCGAGACCGAGTCGGCGATGATGGTAGTGGCCCCTTGCTCGGTACGTGGTTCGGCCACTGTGACAGAGGCCGACGTGGCCGTCCGTAAGAAAGACGATTATGCAGAGATTTCGTGGAGGAGAGAATTTCATCTATCGATGGTCTTGCAGATGTGGCTGATGAGCTGGGCGGTGAAGTGAACGGCCGAGAGGAGGAGGAAAGCGTTATTGAATGTCTTTCTTGGATCGTGTTGCCTGTTGTTTGGTCTGATTCGTGGATACAATTGCGTGGGGAGCTGTAGCTTTTGGATTGGAGGCGGCTTTTTCTGACAGATGTTTTGGACGCAGATAATCGATGTGCGGATGGCGTTGTGACGACCATTGCAATTTTATAAAAAGGCTGGCCACCGACAGTGGAACGATGCGGCAACGTATGGCAGGTTAAGGAAGACAACTGAAAAGAGGTCGGGAGATCTGCTTCGCTTCTCTCCAGGATCAACGAGACGACGATGACTTGCTCGGATGGGATCCATGAATACGAGGTCTCCCCCAACAGGAAAAAGTGATGTAATAGCGCAATTAGCGATTCTATTTATTCGGATCTATCTAAATCGACTCATCGATGGGGTGTGGGGTTGATGAGGGGATGGTAAGGACGGGATTGGAGCGCAAGAGAGATGCAGATGAGTGGAAGCTTCCATTCGTCTCTATTTCGCCCCATTTCGCTGATTGGCCTTGGTCATACTCATGTCAGAACAATACATACCTAATCCGACGTCATGAAAAAGGGCATTTTCAGAAAATGGCGCGCCCAAAAATTATGTACTTACTCCCTTTGTTCGTCATTTAGCTTCCTTTTTTGGTTCGTGTAGTCTTATTCGAATTATTGATCGTTCAGCTGTTTAATAGCTCTCTCTAGACTCAGCGCCTTGCTTGTGCCGGACATTTCATCGGCCATTGGCCTAAGTAGGCCGATCTACATGTCAATTTTCTCATGATAGAATCAAGTTAACATCACATCATTACAAGTGTCAAAATGACCCTAATAGTTTCATAGAAAAATGAGGGTCAAAACTGCACTCAAACTGTCTCACTACAAGCTGAGATAGATCGGAAGA